>CAJQUW010015234.1:0-285844 GCA_907163375.1 Prostheceraeus crozeri | reverse complement strand
CAGAGCAGAAAGATACAAATTCTATCTTCGTAACATCAAGCGTGGAAAATTATCAATTTTACGAAATGAAGTAAATGGCATTACGCCTGAAATTACTGGTACAATGAGGACATTCGAATTGAGCCTTTCAAAAATTTATCCGGAAAGACATTTTCAGATAAACAGAAGGAAATATTGCAAAAAGGACCGTCTTATGTACCTTCACCAAAACAAATTGACGAGAAGAAAATGGTTGAAATCAAAGCCAACATCCAAGCAGCACATAAACGTCTTGGTATGAATGATACATCATCTAACACTGATGCTGGTGTCAATGAATTCCTTGCTGGAACACTGCGTATTTTTGAATCAGAACGAAGCATGAAACTTTCGAAAAGAAATATAGAAGAGAGAAAAGTGTTAGATATTTACACAAAGAGCTGAAGGATGATGCCGTTATTTTGATAAACTCTGATAAAACTAAAGCCTTATAGCGATGGATAATCAAGATTATAGCGATATGCTGAAAAAGAGTTTATATAATGGTGATATCAATGTTCCTATAGCTCAACCTCAAGCCATGCAACAAAGAATAAACAAACAGATTACAGAAATATCAAACAATTATTCTGGAACTTCTCTTGAGCGTCGACTTCTTGAGTGTAAATGCAGCGAGCCATTACCTAGTAATCCGTACGCTCTTCCTAAGGATCACAAAATTGGTGAATTACGTGGTCGTCTCATCATTGCATCGATTGACTCTGGAATACGGAAACTGCAAGTTTTGCTAGCCGAGATACTACAACGATTGTAGAAAGACATGTGTTATCCTACATCAAATCAACGTCCGAATTTATCACAAAGTTGAACAATTACAATCAACAAGACAGAACTGTGATCAAATTCGCTTCTTTGGATGTCTCCAACCTCTATGGAAGTATTCCTATTGAGTCTTCAAGTTCTTTGGACTTGTTTGATTGTGTTAAAAATATTTATATTGCTGGAAGAAATTCGAGTCCTTTTTCCATTTTATCGACTTCTGATCTTTTGTACTTATTAGAATTGTGTACAAAAGAAGATGTTTTACATTCTTGAAGGAAGAGGCTTCAAACAGACAAATGGTATTGCTATGGGGAATAATGCTGCACCAGTACTTGCCTCGATTTTCATGCACTATGTTGAACGTGATGTCTTTTGTAGTAATTTTATCAATTTCTGGGTTCGTTATATTGATGATATTTTTGTTCTTTATAGTTGTTCTGACGAAGAATTGTTATCTTTTGTTAATTCTTTACACTTTTCTATCAAGTTTACTATGGAGACCCCTATTAATCATGAATTACCTTATCTTGATACTTTGATTCGTATGAACTCTTTGAATGCTTTTGAATTTGCTCTTTTTGTGAAAGATTTACATAGTGACACTTGTTTACCGCATGACTCTTTTGTACCAACGAGCCGTAAAAGAGCTCTTTTATTAGGTGAACACCATCGAGTCAAAAGAAACTGTTCTCAACAGCATTTGAATGATAGTAAAACAAGGTTAACCCAAAGATTTTTAAGTAACGGTTACCCTATGAAGGTCATTCGAAAATGGTTTACAGATACAGGAGAGAAAAATGATGAAAACAACACCATACCGAGACCTTTCTTAAAATTACCATATTATGGAGAAAGGCAACGCCGCGAAATAATCAACCTTGCTAAGAGAACAGAAGTTTGCGATAAAATCAGAATTATTTTTGAGACTGAACCAAATTTAGGTCTGAGATTCAGAAGGACTAAGGAACGGCCCCGTTGTGATGCAAATTGCTGGACGTGCAAGACCGGGGAAGGCATTGAACAGTGCTACAGTAAATTTGTTATTTATAAGATTACCTGTTTGATTTGTAAGAATTGTTATATAGGTGAAACATCTCGCACCATTAAGGCAAGACTCAATGAGCATACAACCTCAAGTTCATCAAAATTCTTTCAGCATGCTGAAGAACACAACACCAATATCCGAAATAGTTTATCTTGGAAGATCCTAAAGAGTGAACGCAACAATGCCAAGAAAAAATCCTTAGAGCCCATTTTCATACATAATGAGAATAATTTGATTAATGGTTGCTGCGCGAGACATTATTACCTTTTTTGAGATAAATTCATTTTTGTATTTCCTTTTATATAAGCTTTTAATACTTTTCTAATATTTTTTTTGTGAATTATGCTTTCTTGTATTCCACAAATTGATACACAGTGTTTACTATATATATAGTTGTTTGTTAATTTTTAAGCCGCTGGTCGGCCTTCAATTGTCTTATCATAGTTAGCTTTGTATCTTCATTTCATAGTTCATGCATGTTTTTCTTATCTTTGTCTGTAGTTGATGAGCTGTTCGAAATATCTAAGTAATAATTTTGAATATTGATTTACGGCTGTAAAACATCTGTGCATTCTATTGAATACCCTGTTGAAGAAATACGAAAGCTTGGTATATAAGAATTTTTTTTTTATTCCTGAGAAAGCCAGAGGCTATTTTTGACATAGTGTATAATATCCAGGAATGGCCAAACAGTTACGTACTTTATATCAAAGAGCAATTGGCGAGAAAAATGGAATGCTATTAAATGTTTATGCAGCCGAACGCATAAGATCTCATATTCATTTTATTAAGTTGTGTTTAAAGGAAGGACTGATTCCTCATGGATTCGTTGTTCAAGATAAGTTCATAAATACCATAAGAGGTTGATACAAAAATGTTTCGTTTCAATGAATCGCGAAGATGGATGCGCTATGCTGTTGACTGTTTGTACAGGAAGTTAAACAACATCATAACGCCGACTGTACTTTCCTACGATGACTGGAACAGAGCAGAAAGATACAAATTCTATCTTCGTAACATCAAGCGTGGAAAATTATCAATTTTACGAAATGAAGTAAATGGCATTACGCCTGAAATTACTGGTACAACTGAGGACATTCGAATTGAGCCTTTCAAAAATTTATCCGGAAAGACATTTTCAGATAAACAGAAGGAAATATTGCAAAAAGGACCGTCTTATGTACCTTCACCAAAACAAATTGACGAGAAGAAAATGGTTGAAATCAAAGCCAACATCCAAGCAGCACATAAACGTCTTGGTATGAATGATACATCATCTAACACTGATGCTGGTGTCAATGAATTCCTTGCTGGAACACTGCGTATTTTTGAATCAGAACGAAGCATGAAACTTTCGAAAAGAAATATAGAAGAGAGAAAAGTGTTAGATAATTTACACAAAGAGCTGAAGGATGATGCCGTTATTTTGATAAACTCTGATAAAACTAAACGCCTTATAGCGATGGATAATCAAGATTATAGCGATATGCTGAAAAAGAGTTTATATAATGGTGATATCAATGTTCCTATAGCTCAACCTCAAGCCATGCAACAAAGAATAAACAAACAGATTACAGAAATATCAAACAATTATTCTGGAACTTCTCTTGAGCGTCGACTTCTTGAGTGTAAATGCAGCGAGCCATTACCTAGTAATCCGTACGCTCTTCCTAAGGATCACAAAATTGGTGAATTACGTGGTCGTCTCATCATTGCATCGATTGACTCTGGAATACGGAAACTGCAAGTTTTGCTAGCCGAGATACTACAACCGATTGTAGAAAGACATGTGTTATCCTACATCAAATCAACGTCCGAATTTATCACAAAGTTGAACAATTACAATCAACAAGACAGAACTGTGATCAAATTCGCTTCTTTGGATGTCTCCAACCTCTATGGAAGTATTCCTATTGAGTCTTCAAGTTCTTTGGACTTGTTTGATTGTGTTAAAAATATTTATATTGCTGGAAGAAATTCGAGTCCTTTTTCCATTTTATCGACTTCTGATCTTTTGTACTTATTAGAATTGTGTACAAAAGAAGATGTTTACATTCTTGAAGGAAGAGGCTTCAAACAGACAAATGGTATTGCTATGGGGAATAATGCTGCACCAGTACTTGCCTCGATTTTCATGCACTATGTTGAACGTGATGTCTTTTGTAGTAATTTTATCAATTTCTGGGTTCGTTATATTGATGATATTTTTGTTCTTTATAGTTGTTCTGACGAAGAATTGTTATCTTTTGTTAATTCTTTACACTTTTCTATCAAGTTTACTATGGAGACCCCTATTAATCATGAATTACCTTATCTTGATACTTTGATTCGTATGAACTCTTTGAATGCTTTTGAATTTGCTCTTTTTGTGAAAGATTTACATAGTGACACTTGTTTACCGCATGACTCTTTTGTACCAACGAGCCGTAAAAGAGCTCTTTTATTAGGTGAACACCATCGAGTCAAAAGAAACTGTTCTCAACAGCATTTGAATGATAGTAAAACAAGGTTAACCCAAAGATTTTTAAGTAACGGTTACCCTATGAAGGTCATTCGAAAATGGTTTACAGATACAGGAGAGAAAAATGATGAAAACAACACCATACCGAGACCTTTCTTAAAATTACCATATTATGGAGAAAGGCAACGCCGCGAAATAATCAACCTTGCTAAGAGAACAGAAGTTTGCGATAAAATCAGAATTATTTTTGAGACTGAACCAAATTTAGGTCTGAGATTCAGAAGGACTAAGGAACGGCCCCGTTGTGATGCAAATTGCTGGACGTGCAAGACCGGGGAAGGCATTGAACAGTGCTACAGTAAATTTGTTATTTATAAGATTACCTGTTTGATTTGTAAGAATTGTTATATAGGTGAAACATCTCGCACCATTAAGGCAAGACTCAATGAGCATACAACCTCAAGTTCATCAAAATTCTTTCAGCATGCTGAAGAACACAACACCAATATCCGAAATAGTTTATCTTGGAAGATCCTAAAGAGTGAACGCAACAATGCCAAGAAAAAATCCTTAGAGCCCATTTTCATACATAATGAGAATAATTTGATTAATGGTTGCTGCGGCGAGACATTATTACCTTTTTTGAGATAAATTCATTTTTGTATTTCCTTTTATATAAGCTTTTAATACTTTTCTAATATTTTTTTTGTGAATTATGCTTTCTTGTATTCCACAAATTGATACACAGTGTTTACTATATATATAGTTGTTTGTTAATTTTTAAGCCGCTGGTCGGCCTTCAATTGTCTTATCATAGTTAGCTTTGTATCTTCATTTCATAGTTCATGCATGTTTTTCTTATCTTTGTCTGTAGTTGATGAGCTGTTCGAAATATCTAAGTAATAATTTTGAATATTGATTTACGGCTGTAAAACATCTGTGCATTCTATTGAATACCCTGTTGAAGAAATACGAAAGCTTGGTATATAAGAATTTTTTTTTTATTCCTGAGAAAGCCAGAGGCTATTTTTGACATAGTGTATAATATCCAGGAATGGCCAAACAGTTACGTACTTTATATCAAAGAGCAATTGGCGAGAAAAATGGAATGCTATTAAATGTTTATGCAGCCGAACGCATAAGATCTCATATTCATTTTATTAAGTTGTGTTTAAAGGAAGGACTGATTCCTCATGGATTCGTTGTTCAAGATAAGTTCAAAAATACCATAAAAGAGGTTGATACAAAAATGTTTCGTTTCAATGAATCGCGAAGATGGATGCGCTATGCTGTTGACTGTTTGTACAGGAAGTTAAACAACATCATAACGCCGACTGTACTTTCCTACGATGACTGGAACAGAGCAGAAAGATACAAATTCTATCTTCGTAACATCAAGCGTGGAAAATTATCAATTTTACGAAATGAAGTAAATGGCATTACGCCTGAAATTACTGGTACAACTGAGGACATTCGAATTGAGCCTTTCAAAAATTTATCCGGAAAGACATTTTCAGATAAACAGAAGGAAATATTGCAAAAAGGACCGTCTTATGTACCTCCACCAAAACAAATTGACGAGAAGAAAATGGTTGAAATCAAAGCCAACATCCAAGCAGCACATAAACGTCTTGGTATGAATGATACATCATCTAACACTGATGCTGGTGTCAATGAATTCCTTGCTGGAACACTGCGTATTTTTGAATCAGAACGAAGCATGAAACTTTCGAAAAGAAATATAGAAGAGAGAAAAGTGTTAGATAATTTACACAAAGAGCTGAAGGATGATGCCGTTATTTTGATAAACTCTGATAAAACTAAACGCCTTATAGCGATGGATAATCAAGATTATAGCGATATGCTGAAAAAGAGTTTATATAATGGTGATATCAATGTTCCTATAGCTCAACCTCAAACCATGCAACAAAGAATAAACAAACAGATTACAGAAATATCAAACAATTATTCTGGAACTTCTCTTGAGCGTCGACTTCTTGAGTGTAAATGCAGCGAGCCATTACCTAGTAATCCGTACGCTCTTCCTAAGGATCACAAAATTGGTGAATTACGTGGTCGTCCCATCATTGCATCGATTGACTCTGGAATACGGAAACTGCAAGTTTTGCTAGCCGAGATACTACAACCGATTGTAGAAAGACATGTGTTATCCTACATCAAATCAACGTCCGAATTTATCACAAAGTTGAACAATTACAATCAACAAGACAGAACTGTGATCAAATTCGCTTCTTTGGATGTCTCCAACCTCTATGGAAGTATTCCTATTGAGTCTTCAAGTTCTTTGGACTTGTTTGATTGTGTTAAAAATATTTATATTGCTGGAAGAAATTCGAGTCCTTTTTCCATTTTATCGACTTCTGATCTTTTGTACTTATTAGAATTGTGTACAAAAGAAGATGTTTACATTCTTGAAGGAAGAGGCTTCAAACAGACAAATGGTATTGCTATGGGGAATAATGCTGCACCAGTACTTGCCTCGATTTTCATGCACTATGTTGAACGTGATGTCTTTTGTAGTAATTTTATCAATTTCTGGGTTCGTTATATTGATGATATTTTTGTTCTTTATAGTTGTTCTGACGAAGAATTGTTATCTTTTGTTAATTCTTTACACTTTTCTATCAAGTTTACTATGGAGACCCCTATTAATCATGAATTACCTTATCTTGATACTTTGATTCGTATGAACTCTTTGAATGCTTTTGAATTTGCTCTTTTTGTGAAAGATTTACATAGTGACACTTGTTTACCGCATGACTCTTTTGTACCAACGAGCCGTAAAAGAGCTCTTTTATTAGGTGAACACCATCGAGTCAAAAGAAACTGTTCTCAACAGCATTTGAATGATAGTAAAACAAGGTTAACCCAAAGATTTTTAAGTAACGGTTACCCTATGAAGGTCATTCGAAAATGGTTTACAGATACAGGAGAGAAAAATGATGAAAACAACACCATACCGAGACCTTTCTTAAAATTACCATATTATGGAGAAAGGCAACGCCGCGAAATAATCAACCTTGCTAAGAGAACAGAAGTTTGCGATAAAATCAGAATTATTTTTGAGACTGAACCAAATTTAGGTCTGAGATTCAGAAGGACTAAGGAACGGCCCCGTTGTGATGCAAATTGCTGGACGTGCAAGACCGGGGAAGGCATTGAACAGTGCTACAGTAAATTTGTTATTTATAAGATTACCTGTTTGATTTGTAAGAATTGTTATATAGGTGAAACATCTCGCACCATTAAGGCAAGACTCAATGAGCATACAACCTCAAGTTCATCAAAATTCTTTCAGCATGCTGAAGAACACAACAACAATATCCGAAATAGTTTATCTAGGAAGATCCTAAAGAGTGAACGCAACAATGCCAAGAGAAAATCCTTAGAGCCCATTTTCATACATAATGAGAATAATTTGATTAATGGTTGCTGCGGCGAGACATTATTACCTTTTTTGAGATAAATTCATTTTTGTATTTCCTTTTATATAAGCTTTTAATACTTTTCTAATATTTTTTTTGTGAATTATGCTTTCTTGTATTCCACAAAGTGATACACAGTGTTTACTATATATATAATTGTTTGTTAATTTTTAAGCCGCTGGTCGGCCTTCAATTGTCTTATCATAGTTAGCTTTGTATCTTCATTTCATAGTTCATGCATGTTTTTCTTATCTTTGCCTGTAGTTGATGAGCTGTTCGAAATATCTAAGTAATAATTTTGAATATTGATTTACGGCTGTAAAACATCTGTGCATTCTATTGAATACCCTGTTGAAGAAATACGAAAGCTTAGTATATAAGAATTTTTTTTTTATTCCTGAGAAAGCCAGAGGCTATTTTTGACATAGTGTATAATATCCAGGAATGGCCAAACAGTTACGTACTTTATATCAAGATAAGTTAAAACGAACGAAAATCACTAAAAGGTTACACTGTAAATGGACGGTAAACCTGAATCCGTGCGATTGAAATTGTCATTCCACGCTATGTGCCAAGTTTCTAAAAATAAACGGCGCGTGTAATTGGATTCTCATGCATTTCTTTTGCATTCTTTTTTTCATGTATTGATCTAGTATTATATAAAATATAATTTATTAAGTAAGTTAAAAGCATTGAAAAAGACCTTAGCCTAGATGCGCTGCGAAATTCAAATTACATGACATCTGTTTAAATAAAGTACGTCGACCTAAACATCCCATTGCATTAAAGTGGTAGAGAAATTAAGATGTGAAATAAAATGATAAAATGCGGAGATAGGTTGACTTGCCCACCATTCAGAAAAATGGACCTACGGACGAAAGTCTAGCAATGTGGTCAACTCTATCCACATAGCTATCTAATTTTAGGCACCTCACATCACTATTATCTTACACTTTCACCACCTGCAATCAACTGTAGTTTTCTTTCATGTTGATCCGGATTCTTACTGCATAACAGTGCAATGCATTTGTCTCATTGAAATATGTTTAAAGATGATTGGGATCAAATGCTGACTAGTTTACGGAAGTTGAGCTTGCAGATATTGAGTTTAGGAATATGAACAACAGATATGGAGATGAAAAACAATATAACAACAGAATTCACATTGCAAATAAATTGTGGAAGACTTGTGCCCTAAAGGTCCACAGTCGTCGTAAAAAATTGACCTAAAACCCTCGACAAAGATGGCGCAGTTTTCCAGTCGAAACACGAACACGGCTGCACTCACTTAGTTTGACAAGACACAAACATAAAGTTCAAAACGCCTACGTCTAGCACGAAGGCAACAGGAAAGTCTTTCATATTATTTATCTTGCGATTGATTCCAACTGAAATATATACTTCAATACAAATTAAAATTTCAGTGGGATATACCACACCAGATTGAAGAAGTTATAACGAAATATTTCGATTTGAATTGAAATGTCAATGATTACTGTCAAAAGGTTGTAGACCCGTGGCCGATCCAATGTAGAACTGTCTACCCAGGTGGTCTGGAATCAGAGAAAATAGTCTCATAGTCTTGCTTAGGCAAACTTCACTGCTGAAAATGTACATTCGCTTGTAGCTGACGTAGCAAGAATGGCGTGCACGTCTCTGTTCAGCGCATTGGGTGAATGTTTTTGATTTAATTATTCCTCAATCATGGCGAAATAAAATATAGGAAATAGCCTGTCTTGAGATGGAGCAGGTTAAATTATCAAATGATCTCAAACTATTTACAATGAACCATTGTCAACACGAAAACATAACACGATTCCAATTGTAAAAACAGTTGGAACAGTTGGAAAGCCAATTGCACGATGCAAGACTCAACGCGGCTCAAGACTGATGCGCATCACCAGCCTAGACCGCTGTTGTATACATTAAATTGTTGACGATAAATATGTTCATTATATTCTATTTCTCAAGTTTTATAAGATAAAAACAAAATAAATAAAGACAATATTTTAAACATGAGTATAAATATAAATCATTTGGAGCCCCTACCACGCTTAGTTTTCATTTAATCTGAATATCTGCTTCGTCCTCCTTCAGCCTCCAAGACCCGATGACAAATCTACTCCAAGTCGTCGCGAGCGTCCAACGCTTTTCTCGGAACATGGAGATCTATCTCGAGACGGCCCGGTCACAAAGAAAAGACGCCTTGCTGGTTTCGATCGTGCACCTCAGACGGGCACGAGTAATACGTATACCACAGAAAAGCGATCAAGTGCAAACAAATCCGACGAACTATCTGAAGATGCTCAGCGAATAATTGACCAGATTCAGAGCGACTCTAGTGAAGATGCGAAGTCTACTGGTAAAATGGCGTTTAATCATGCGATTAATGATATTTGTATTATTTTCTTGTTTTTAGTATTTCCTCGTTTTTTAATAGTTTTTTTGGTAAGGAAATTTGAATCAGGGAATGAAAGCTTGAACGACATAATAATTTCACATTTGCTCTACTATCTTCCTTTTCTCTAAAATAGTGTGAAGTACGTGTAAATGTCATTTTCATCGAATCTGTCTCAATAAAAATGTGTGTGTAGTTGATTCAAATCAGGCTAGTAAAAATGCAACCGCCGATGATTTCGCGGTCTAGATACTCACAGATTACAATAGAGGTTGTTACTTTCCTACAAACGCTTGCTTTGGAATAGCGCTGAGTCATAGTGATTATGATGATGATGACAAACAGAGATTTAAAATCAATGATTAAATTGTGTTCTCATCTTTTATTATAGAAATTGGTACGAAACAGAAAGACTAAAGTTTCTGCGTGGCATTTCGCGGAGCCTTTTTTAGGGGTGCACCGGATTTGAAAATTTTAAATCCGGTCGGAACCAGATGTGGAGATAAAACAAATCTAAATTACATTACGTAAATTTGTTTTTTCCTAAATAGCACAATGCATCTATAGTAGTTACTGCATTGGACGCTTGAAAGCCACATTTGAAAAATATGTTATGTTACGTGTAATTTGTCTTTAATTTCAGTTTTAATCAACCGGAGACTGATTCAGATTTACTCAGGTTTGGTAGCAACAGAATTGCTGACTTGTAGTAGATATCGGCTGATTATACTATCGCTCTTTTCTTATCATTTGAACAGGTATTATCTAATTTGTTGTGCTAGTTTGTTACAACAGCAAAAACCATCGTTTTTTATCACTTATATTTTGATATGCCTATTTTGTTATTCCTGATAAAATGAAGTTATGGCTATTTTAATTGTTCTCGATAGTCTATGGGGCGAGTCAGGAAACCATTGCCATTCAACATCGACAGTCTATTTTATATGCATCAATTCAGAATGATCTGAATCTTCAACCATCCTTAGAACAGCATGCTTTCTAATACTGTTGACGTAATCCGGCTCAGTAGCTTGGGCGGCTTGATTTTAATAAGAAATCCACATCGAAAATGCGGCACAGGGTCAACCCCCTCGCACGCGTGGATAGGGTTAATATCAGAACAGAGTTGATTAGTAGTTGTCACTAAATTTCTCAGTAAGAACATAGTACCTTGCCATCACGTCATTTGATGTAGGCCAGTCGATAAAGGAATTCGAAGGGAGCACACTAGACGCAACAAAAATTCATTCAGTTAATTTTCCTGAAGCGACAGTCTATTTACATTCATTTCACAACGTTGCGCAACATGCTCTTCACTCATTTCCTTGTACAAGTGACCTTCCTGCACTTAATGCCATTCGATAAAAAACTGTGGTCATCAGATGAATGATAAATTATATGTAGTCTTCATGCAGCAATAACATATCCATTCTATATAGCCTGCATGTATATGCATATTGCACGGTGTGAATTGATGTAAACAATGCATGAAGCACTTTATATCATGTAATGGAAATAAGTAAAAATCAAATAAGCATATGAAATATATGTCGTAGAACTCCTTAGAAGAACGATAAATAGCGACATGCAGAGGTTAAGATATCAGCATTTCAGATGCTGAGAATCCGGCCGGAACCGGATTTGGAAAAAGTGTCCGGTGCACCCCTAGCCTTTTTGCTTTTGTCACTTTACTTTCGAACAATGATGTGCAATGTTCTACTTGTTCTGAATAGTAATATTTTCAAATTCTAGCCCTTTAGCCTTTGTGTAGAAAAGCTGTTCGCGACAAATTAATTCATGACGCATTCTATAAGTATATATTCAATACAAAATTGATGATTCTTACGAAGCATCTGCATATGTCACTTTTCCATTTAAATGGCCGGATTCTTCTGACATGGTGTGCATGTAAGCAAGGTTATGTTTAGATAAGCCACTACTTTGTTTGAATGCTTTCAGATTTGGACGAGTCAGGAGTAAAGCGGATAATCCTATCTCTCGAAAAGCGGATTTTGCGTAACCAAGAAATGCGAATCAAGTTTCCAGATCAACCCGAAAAGTTCATGGAATCTGAGGTTGAATTGAACGATGCCCTGATCGAGATGCAAGTCATTGCAACGGTACCTCATTTCTATCCAGTTATTGTTCGTCTCAACACGATCGGAAGTGCACTGCAGCTATTGTCTCATGAGAACACGGACATTGCTCTAGCACTTGTAGAACTGCTACAAGAGCTCACTGATCCTGCAGTGGTGACAGAAGCTGCTGCTGAAGCACTACCTTTCGTTGATGCGCTGTTACAAAATCAACTTGTACCATTACTCATTCAAAATCTGGAGCGCTTAGACTCGACGGTGAAAGAAGAAGCGACTGGGATTCACAATACTCTTGGCATCATTGAGAATGTAGCCGAATTGCGGCCGGACATGTGTGTGGAGATGGCAACAAAACAAACGCAGGCTTCACGTCCGACGCTAATGCAGTGGCTTTTAAAGCGACTGGCCAAGCGAGGTGCTGCCGATGACAATAAACTCTACGGATCCGAAATTTTAGCTATTCTCCTTCAGAACGACGAAGGTAGGAAACAAATCTTAACAAAGAACTTAGTGCTTTTGAACCGGCTGCTAATATATAAATTTGGTAATATGCAAGGCCGGTTTTTTTGCCTTTTTGCATATATGCATAAACCAGAGATTTTGGCATGAATACATTTCTATGTAAAAGTGCATGTCCCGAGTGTTTTTGAATATTATGCATGAAGGTAGAAGTTCTTTTCATGCCAATCGATCGTTGGCTTACGATTCCATATGGTCTAATGTAGTATAGTTCCATAATTAAATTGGTTGAGGCTAACCTCCGGTAGATCATAAAGAAAAATAATAATACTATAGGCCTAACTAAAAACTGAAAGAAGAAAAAAAATATAACTTATTACTGCGTTTTAAACAAAATTATAAATCTAACAACTTACTTATGACATTAGCGTCTAAAAAGGAGTGATTATAGACATGACACTTGTGTGTCTGCTTATATACTTCAAACTTTGTAACTTATCTAAATCCCAATCTGCTATCAGTCAAATACAATTACAAACAGACCTGTCATTTCTAATGCGGATAACTGGTCAACCACGTGTGGTGTTACGCAAATGCTTCAATCGAAGTGAGAAGATGAAGCTGAAGATAATGAAAAGTAAAGAATTTGATCCCTCCAAAGGACCGATCTGGCTTTCCCACAGGTTACATGAAGTGCAACGAAAACAGATAATTGATATATGCTGTGATAAAGTTGATGAGGACAAAAGCAATAGAGGTCATCAGCAGGAACTTGAGCAAGATTCACGTTTCGGCCCCTTAATTCCTGTACGTTCAAACTCGCTCAAGCGGGGCCTTGCTTTAAGTTGAACAATAGACAAATAGATGTAAGGCTTAGCATAAAAACTTGTTATAGATGAGATGTAACGACGATCAATTTTTTTAATCTAATTCCGGTCGAGATCTAAAAATGTTAAATTCTTAAATGAAGAGGTGGTATCAGAAAATTGTTTCCGACTAAAGACTGAAATAATGAATTAATCACAAATTCTTCAGCTCAAGATTTGAAACTGACAACAAATGACTCTTGAGGTAGGTTACTTTCAATGTTTTTGATACTCCTGAAGTCGAAATACCTGATGTTAACAAGGGGTATAAACGACAATATTCAGAAATTAACAGAAAGTTTCTTCCTTTCTCGATGCCTCACTCTAGTGCAGATTCGCTCATGTGGTGAAATCAGTGTCATTTTCCATTATTGGCCTCCGCGGCCAAATTTCTGTGCTCCTAAATTATAGACTGGTGGCATTCTGGTGACATTTACTAGGAGTATTAGAAATTGTTATAAAACATAAAATATAAATAAAAAGTGCCAAATGATTGTACAGGTTTTTGCTACGGGTCATCTGATCATTCCCACGGGTCACACCCAAAGCGTCTCAAGATCGACTTTCATTAGTGTACGCCTAACACACTCAGTATTTATAAGCAAAACAGAAGTCATGAATGCAGTATAACATTTAGCATTTAGCAATGAATTTTACTCGCGATTCTACATGTACGTGTGCAAGGTGACTTTTCAAGTCTTGAAGTTAATCATATGTGCTGTTTTAGACAAGAGACTCATTATCAAACATAGAAATGTATTTTATCATCATGCAGCTAGTGCCCGCATCATACCCCATGAACAAATCGACATTAAGTCCAGAAAAAATTCATGTCAAGTTCGTCATCAGACTCATCATTGATTTCAATACCACAAAATTCGCTATCATCACCCATCATGTTTTATTTGACTTAGTGACTATTATTGGATTCTAAATTTTCACAATGATCAGAGTCGATCAAATAGTTTCTACACCATTCAGTCGGAGGTCGTACAAAGAAAAGCAAGAAGAAAAGGCTGCCTTGATTATGACTGACATGCATCTTACGAGTGTTGATAGCGATAGCGTATCTCTTCTCTCCATTCTCCATGTTAATGAGCTATCTTGAGATGAATTCTGGGCATTAATAGTGTTGGCTGTGGCTCACTACATGTAACGGATAAACGTTCAAAATCCACGGTGCAAGTCGAAAATTCCACGGTGCAGAATGTGACCCGTGGAACACCTTAAAAAATACTGCTGATGACTGTTTTTCAATGATGGTAAGTAGTGACGGCATTGTAAGTTAAGCAGTCAATTTATTATTTACCCCTTACAATACAAATCAATCAATTATCTGATTACAATTATTTGATGGTATCAATCGATTAATAGCAATACTTTGATATCAACAGTCCCTTAACTGCAATTAAATGCAATTGATTTTTGATGGCCCTCTGTGTAAGTACAATAATTGTTTTCATTATAATTAATTGGTAAGCAAATATTGCGTCATTACAGTGACGGCTCCTACAATTTCTAGTTTTGCTTGAAATTCAAAAAACGTTCAGTGCTAAAGCACAGAAATCAGAATTTCGGTTTTTTTAACTTGGTAGAGTTGGAATGGAAACCCACTGTTTGTTGAATATCTATTTCGCTACACACTAAGACACTGATCTGGATCAGTGCTGCTAGATCTTGAAAATAATCAAATTAGGGAAATATGCGGTGGTAGTAGATTCTTGTCGGTAAGTGATTTTGTGTTTAACAGAAATGTGAACAATCGCGAATCTTTACAAAATACGCTGGCAAAATGCCGGTGCCTAGAGCATTGAAACATCGCCATGCAAAGGATGTGTAGCTCGTGGGACTCGAATCTACGACCCGTAGTCATCTAGACCTGTTACATTCAAAAATGTCATATATTCACGACCAAGTACATGTACGTGTAATATAAGTAAATATACTCATGAACGCTTGTATGTTTATGAATGTGTGAAGTAAAATTGCTCGAAATATGATTTTGCTCTTGCATTTAATTCATTCATGAAAACATCATGAGCATCGATATCTCAATTTCAGTTAATCGGGAAACACTTGGTGAGATCAATGGAATAGACATACTACTGCAACAGTTAGCTGTGAGTATGCATCTGGGGACTTGTTAAAACTCGTCTAATGTTTCACTCGTTTGTCCTAGGCATTTAAACGTCACGATCCAAGCAATGTTGAAGAGGAGGAGATGATGGAGAACCTTTTCAACTGCCTGTGTTCCTCCTTGCTAACGAAATCTAACCGCGAGCGTTTCCTAAAGGGAGAGGGTCTTCAGCTAATGAATCTCATGTTACGGTGAGTGATGGGATAGGGATATACTTGATTTCAATGGGTGATCATGCAAATTCAAGAACAAACAAAATGACTGATCATTTCAATGGCGATGGATGTTTGTTCCTTGCGTTTGAGTTGAAAAAATGTCATTGGATCTTCCAGAAAAAGAAATTTTGTAGGAAATCAATCAGACATGGGACAGAAAAATGTCTTTGAAAATGAATGTTCCGCATGTCTATTTTCTAATGACGAATGTTTTCCTGACTAGAGATTTTCCAACCTGGTAAATAGTATGAAGTTTCTTCATCACTAATGAATTTTTTGATGGAAAGAATCAGGAATGTGCTGTTGTTCAACAGAGTTAAATTATTAGTACAATTATTTTCCGTCGGCATCCACAGACCATTTTCAGGAATCATTTCAAACATAAAGCTTTGTTATAACATAATTTGAGATAGGGATAGACATAATGATTGATATCAGTGAAATTTAATATGAATGATGATTTGCGACTATGGATGATGCACTGGGCTACATTTTGCGAGTAACAATGGATTTTGCCAATAGCAATGAAAATGGACTTGACTAGTAGTTTAAGTAAGAAAAGTTCAAAAAGATACCTTCTCACGGGCAGTTTCAGATTTTCCTTTAATTTTCCGAGAAATTCAGTTGATCATATCACAATAGATTTAAACCATTAAATATGTCACAAATTTTGTCTCGATTTTTCGGTGGCCATTCATTCGGATGAAAGACAAATTGTATATCATATGATGAACCGTTATTGAGCCAGGTCTTGATCCTCCAAGCCTGGGATCCCGATTTTGTCGACGAAGATTTGATATTCTGAACGATGTGCTCCATTTTTAATATAGACCATCAATGGATTTTCTAACGAAATATAGCTATTTGTTCATAGAACCTTCAGTGTATTCGATTTTGCTTATATGTACTGGATCGAATGAAAGCTTGTTTTTTATCCTGTATGAGTCATAATCTTAAGGTATATGCATTCATTTGCAAATTCATATTTTGGCTTTTAGGTAACTGACTAATTGATCATTAGTATCTGAATGCCATTCGTATGTATGCAAAGTTAAACAAACATGATAGGTGTTGATGATGATTTTGAACAAATAAGCTACACCGTAGACGGGCGCAGTTAATCGATTCTACTCGATTAATCGTGCGACGTAGTCAGTCTCGTGATTTAAGTAGCGCATAATTGTTTTGCGAATCGCATGAATTTAGCAAATAATTTTCTTATGTAATTTTTGTTTGATCAGGAAGGAAGTAGGGTGTTTTCTAATTCTATGAAGGGTCAAATTTTCAGCGTCTGACAAAATCTCAGTGAGCTGCTATTGTTTTTAGCAATTCCAGCTATGTCAGTGAAACGGTTTTCAGCACTAATGCAAATGCGGACAGTGAAACATGATAGAAATTATCAGCCAAGAACACGTAGTCACTCACATGCCCATTTCAATCAAGTAGCTGTCAAAATGAGACAGTTGTCCAAATAGTTCACCCATTTATCATAATAGTGCACCGATGTGTTCTTAGGCTATTGAACCAAAGAACGCATATAAATACATCCTGTAATTTGTCAAAGCATAAAATGCGTGAGATATATTAAATTCTAGATGAATCTTTTGGTGTTTATTTCTAAAAAAGGCTGATTTCAAAAAGTTAATCGATTCTTCAGCAACAATACATGTTCTACATATCAATCACTATGTATAGCAATAAGTCATGGAAATTCACAAAGTAATATTAGGAGGTAGGGCCTACATCATGATGAAAAATAAAATGTTGATGGAATAAACTGTTATGATAACTTAAATGTTCACGAATATGCATACGAAGAGTGCGATTTGTTTCGCCAATATAAAAATGAAAACATAAATTGCATGTTAGCTTATATACAACAATCTCAAGTATACATAACTTATCATGACATAGCAATTTTCGTTACAATTCAACTTTTCTTTAAAGAATATATGAAGCATATCACTTTCATGTGATTTCATTTTATTCTGTATGTATAGTCTATAAACGTAAACTTAACTTTGATAATGTATTAGCATAAGTGGATATTACTTCATGAGAGTAAATGAACACAAGCTAAGCTATGTGATCGAGTTTGAACTTAAACTTTTTATTTAGTAAAAGGTGATATTTCATCATTATCTCCAGAGCTAGCAGCTACATCCCCTTGACTCGACGTTTGGTTTTGGTCATGAAATCGTCTGTGCTGAATACACGTATCACTGAAAGTCTGCAATTTTACGACATAGATTGTCTGTTGATGGAAGTCTTATTTTAAGAAATGTGGAAGATGATATAACAGAGGCTTATTGTTCATAGCACTTAATTTTCTATTCAAAAATCAATTTGCATTTTAGTTGGAAAAATTTTTACTGTCAATTAGTCCAATAAAATTCCAATCAATTTTTTTCAATTCCTGAATGCGTTCAAGATGCATATTTAAAAGACATGAGGCAATATTAACACACAAAAACAATTGATAAGGAGTCTCATATGCACCTATTGACTTATTTCCTTGAGATTGACTTTGAAATCATGAAGAACCATGGGAATGATAATCAGTTTAGTCCACAAAAAACATATTAGTCTCGTCCAAGCTTAACATTCAAGTGAACCAAAAGTCAAGTTCTGTCCTAACTATGGCATTGGTCCCTTTATTTCTAAAGGAAAATAAAAATAAATGTGTCACATTTAAAGAAGTTTGACCTACTTTATGTTACCCACTATTTCTTAGGTGGGAAGGATTATTATGTAATGAAGTTATCATTTTTTGAATTAAAAAACCGCAGGTATAACATGTTCGAACTTCGAAGGTCAAAACTAAGTATTGCAAGATTAGGAATTTCCAGGGATTTACTTGAAGTCCTTGAATCGCGTCTGCTGGTTGTATGTCTCACTCCGTACAGCACATAAAATATGAAAAATGTCAACTATTGTAATGAAGTTAATAAATGAAAAATGTTCGATGACATGACATATATTCGCGAAGCCTTTCGTCAGTTTTCGTCTGGCGAGCACACCGGAATGACTTCAAGCTCATGTACATTGATGCATCAGGTGACAATGCTCAGTTAAATTGATTGATCAATGCAATATCATGTTCATGTTCAGTTAAAATGATTGATCAATGCATGTAAAGTCATATCGGTGTGTTCGCCAGACGAGAACCGGTCGAAGGCCTCGCGAATATATGTCATGTCATCAAACAACATCTTTGTGGCATTTTTCATCTATAAATTATGCAATGGGACTGCTTTCTTCAATGATGAAGTTGTCATACTGTATTAACATTGATAAATGAATTTGATTATGCAAAATATAATATAAAATGTGAACAGCTGTTTATAAATACTATAATCTGACTATACTTTTTATTGCTATTTTAGCTTTTAGAATTTAAGAAGATTTGTGAATGTATTTTTTGCTACTTTGTTGTTGCTGACTGCAATCTTTTATGCTCGAATATTTTCAATCATTTTAGAGAAAAGAAATTGTCACGCTCTTCAGCTCTCAAAGTTCTCGACTATGCGTGTGGCAGTGATGAGGAAAATTGCACCAAGCTTATCGATATCCTCGGTTTGAGAAATATATTTCCGTTATTTATGAAGACTCCGACAATAGCTACATCATCGAGCACTGGGCTCGGTCACAAGAGGCGTCGGAAGACAAGAGCAGCTCAAAGGACTGAAATGGAGGAGCATACCGTGTCTATAATTGCTGCATTACTTCGTAACACATCAGGGCCGCACAAGCAGCGTGTTCTGAACAAGTTCACAGAGAATGACCACGAGAAAGTCGAGAGACTGATGGAGCTGCACTTTACTTATGAAGAACGTGTGGCGGCTGCTGATAGGAGATTGGCTGCTCCAGAATCCATTCGAGCACGGAGGAGGAGAGTACTTGAGGATGGTTGGTCTGAGGATCAAGTCGAGGAAGACTTATTCTTTCAAAGACTTGAGGCTGGATTATGTACTTTACAACTGATTGACTGCATTATCGTCGATGTGTGCGTCAATGGCTCCAGCTCGGTAAGAATGATGTATGGCATTAATTTTCTGTGATTCGGGTGTTGGCGCTATTGTTTCTGTTGCCATTGATTCAGAGAAACCTAAGAAATACCAGATTTGAGAAGCTAATCCTAACTAAAATTTTCATGTCGAAGCGCCATTTTTCATGTAATGAAGTAAATATGTAAGGACAGCAATTTTTGGGCAAAATCCACGCCCTTGTCTCTTTGGCTTTGGCCATAGATTGAGCGATTGACAAAACTACAACATTCAATTATAACTATAGAGCTAATGACAGCTTTCTATAAAGGCACATAGAGAATTAGGCTGCTCAATAAAATGTAGCTAGGCCGGAGTATTATATGTATTTTGTTTTATTTGGTGGCATAATGTCATATTGTAGTGCCTCCTGTGTTACCCTGCATATGATCGTGCATCAATGCAAGTAGATGAATTTCACGTCGGTGGGGGAACGTGCTGACCCTGACCGGCAAATAATGATGGGCACAGAGGACGACTGTTTAATCACTCGCTATGCAGTCTTGATGTTATCTAGATATCTAATTTACAGTGTTGCATTAAGTAATGAGTATAACGTAGGAAAGTCATAAATAAAGTTGACCATTTCCTTATTAATACACAGTAGCTGTATTGATATTTGATTGATATGTTGCCAGATAATTTATTCATTTTCTCGGTTTTGTGCTACTTGGTAACAACGGTTAAAGTCAGAAATTTCCCACCAACAACTTTGATCTCCACCTACTTAGAATGTAGATGAAAAAAAATGTTGTTTTGAATCAAAATAGAAAATTGAACTAACGAATATCGAATGATCTAATAAATCATAAGAAAGTAGAAATGTTGCGTGTAATAGTGTTTCACTTTCAAGTAATGAAATAGAAGAATTTCATGCATGCACTGGTTTAAAAAATCAATCAGTCGTACAATTATTTTAGAGCCGGCGGCGCGTTCACCAAATCCTCAATATTCGTGGAGGCAATGTCCGTAGTGTGACGAAGACTGTGAGCGGTAGGTTTATTTGGCAAGTGATGAACAAAAATGTTGGAAATGCTTAAGCATTCTATGAGTTTTCAAGTCAGTTTACATCATTGCCATGGTCACAACATTTAATTATGTGCTTTGCTGCAATGAATTATCTTCAATGTACGAAAGAATGAATGTCTGATATATTTTGATTCAGAGGCATTATATTTTAGGCCTTGCTTTACACACTTCTTACCATGCACCCTAATGCACCCTACTATGACATGTACATAAATCATATTTGCGTAGACTCAAGTGATTTAGTGATTACAATAAAGCGAAAACATAATGCCTTTATTCCTGAAAATCTGGAAAATTTGCGAAGATTATTGTAGCCATAATTCTTGAAGCGTATTGTAACGTGTTTACTTCATTTCATGCATGAAGTTTCAGGGCTATATGTAGTAGTCCAGCTTACTAGATGTCGATTGTTTGTTTAACTGTAAAATCATCATTAGTACCTTTCATTAATTTTCTACAAATCAAAAATTTCGTGAAAATCTATTTGATCTGCAAATTATTTTAGATTTATTAAGCGGAAGATCTACAAGATATATTATACTAGTATATTACACATCTATATTAAGTGCGGATTATATGCGCATATATTGTGTATATAAAGTATCGTGATAAAGGATTCATTGAAGCGGTTGTATGCAATGTTCCCGTGATCCTAGAATGTCCCGAAAATTCCTGGAATCGTCGTTAAATATTCATTCTTTTACATCTGTGTTCGTTACCTTTTTTGACCACGTTGCTTAATGTAAGTCGGTTCGGTGCTTATCCAACTTAATAATGCAAGTTTCGTTGCAGTTAAAACAGAAGCTTTTCATTAATGCACGGATTTATGGATTTATGTTTATTCTAGCATATACCCTATGAGGATTAACATCTCATCCAGCCCAAAACTGCCGTATTAGGAGAGTAACTGATAGAAGAATGAGACGTTTCTATCCTTCATCTGAATTGTAAAAGATAGGTCTGTGAGTGAACTATTCACACCGGGGCACCGGGCAATGTCCGAAATTTTCAAAAAGTCATCATGGAATCCATGCCGAAGTTGTGAGACGGACAGAGGACTTCGTGACTGTTCTATTATAGTTCGTGTCGATGGGTTCTCTCTGATCGTTTCATGGTCAATGATTGTGCCCTTCAGGGTTGTATTCTTTCACCCATTTTCCTACTTTTATTCATAAATGATCTCCTACGTATAACTAGCAGTCCAATCCACTCTGTCGTTGATGACTCCACTCTTCATTCATCCCCTTCTTATCCCAGTCAGTGAACTTGTAGCCAACTTGATCATGATCGAGTGACATTGAACTCTTCTTTTGAGTCTGACTTACCGAGAATTCTGTCTTGGGGTCGCTCTAACCGAGTCATACTCAATGAAAGCAAGAGCAAGACTCAGTCAATTCACTTCTCTCATAAACGGATCTAAGACAGTTCTACCATCGACATGGCAAGTCATTCCCTTTCAGTTGAGAATAACATTTCCTTGCTTGGTGACACTGTCTGACTCCTTAGGTTGGTCAGTCCACATCCGCTAACTTGCCCGACGATCTTCCCAACGTCTTGGAGTGTTGTTTCGAGCCCGTGCCTACTTCAGCCCTCAGCAGTTGTCCGTAATATGTAAGGCTCAGGTTCGTCCTGTGATGGAGTTTTGATTACATGTTTGGTCATCAGACCCTCAGAGCGGTTAAGATACGCTTGATCGTATTCAGCGCAAGTCAGTTCGCTTGATAAATGATCCTAGTCTCACTTCAAATTGGGCATCACTAGGACACCGTAGAGCAGTTTCCTGTCCTTCCCTCTTCTATCGCTATTCTCACGGTTTTTGTTCTGATGAACCTGCTTTTGCTACTCCTCGTCCACTCTCTTTTACTAGATACGCAAAAGGAAGAGATTACGCAAATTCATACCCTGTCAATATTCTTCGCAGCCGCACAGAACATCTTAGGAGATCCTTTTTTTCATAGGTCAGCAAGGTTGTGGAAGAGACTTCCTTTGGAGGTATCTCCAACATTTGTCAATTTAGTAGACCTCAAGGAGGCCGTCAATAAGTTTCCACTGAGCTCTATGGAGAGCTGATTATTTGAAGCTGCTTTGGGACCGGTTCTGCACCTTCTGCAGAAACATGCGGCAACTGCACCAATTTTTCATCAAACACATCGCTAGCCGTATAGAAGAGGCTACGGTAGATACGAGCGAAACTTTTTGGCTGAAACAGTGAATTGGCATCCCCATAGCCAGGGGTAGCTGTGAGTTATACAGTTGTTAATTATTGCTTATTATACATTTTACATCCCAGTATATGTCTATTCACTTCTCTATCACCTCATTTTAAGTGCTTCTGCTATTAGCTTGCTTCGTTATGCATGGTTCCAGAAGCTATGAGTTGTAGATCTTTTTATATACAGTTACGCAATAGTAGAAACACACACTTAGTTGTATTCCTTTATCATCCCCAGTTTTTTTCGATTATATGCTTCTTTTCCTTTGATCTCCTGCTGAGGGACACCTTTGGTGTATAGGCTCGTTCTCTTTCCTCAAGTTTCGATTGAAAAAGTAGCACGTGACCTTGTACTACTTCAATAAATATTTCGAGCTTTAATTAAAGAAGACGAAAGACGTGACCTGATGACTATATACCTTTGGCTAATGATTCTCCATAACTATTTGAGCACCGCCAAGTCTTCAAGGCATCGCCAAGATCTTGACGACAACGTAATAAAGGCATTACGTTTCACTCAACCCATAACTGCTTGACCTCTCAAGCCTCCCATCCCTCCTCAAACTCTTTTTGCAGACAAAGAAAGGTGTTTAGTTACTTATCATGCTACAAATGTGATAACAGTTTGTTATCTTGCACGAGAAATGATAACACGTCTTATGCCACATTATTGAAGAGAATTAAAAAAAACGAATATAAATTAATTAAAGATTAAATATTAATAAATAGAAATAATACATTAATTACAATACTCATCTATTTATTCAAATTTAATTACAAGGCTGTTTTTTCTTGCCTTTCATAGCTGATTGTTCTTGATGCTATTTAAATGGCACCTTGCATTTGCTATGCTGCGAGAATGTGCTCATGCAACTAGTCTGGTATTGGAAATGGAATTTCCGTAATCACCAGAGCTGTGCTCCGATTCTGTTCTATCAAACCATTGTATGTTTACTCAACTGTTATTGTGCAGCAATGATTACTCGATTGTTTTGTGATGTGCGCATGACTCAAGCAATAGAAGTGCCGGTATGTATTGACAAGAATCATTTAGCAATCATTCTTCAATGTTGCTGATTTGGTAACGAAAAACGATCATTTGTGACTTATTGCTTCTTTTTGTATGTTCGGAACCGAACATGTCAATTTCGAGAAACACATCAAAGCTCAGTTCCAAAAACTTGCTTGGAGAATTCGTACAAGTTGTGCAATTCATTTTATTGAACACAGCGTGAAAATGAATGTCATCTTGACATTTTTGGGTGAGATGCTCACGTGATCATGGACGAAGTCGAAACGATGAATTATCAAAAATTCGAAAGCTACAAAATTGTACAACTTAATCATCGATTTTTTCTCACAGCTAGCTTGATTCTCCCCAATCTTACTTGGCTAGTTCAAATAGCTCTTAAATCCTACCACTTCATCAAGATATTAGCGCGCAGTTCGGTTTCAAAAAGGTTCCATGCAGCAATGTCAGACAAATAAAGTACCTTTCTACAATGTCAGAATTGTATTCAACTCGTCCTAAAGGTTGTCAGTATTCTTCATTAATTTACAAGGTTGTATAATGGAAATGGACGATTCAACAGTAACTAAGCTTCATAAAAGGTTAAATTCAAGTGTACCTCTGTCGATTTTTCTATTTTGTTTTCGTGTTTTGTGTGGTGTGGGTTTAGTGAAATGTTTGTTGAAGGCGTTCAGTTCGCTGTGTCTCAATTGTGCGTGAAATTCTTGGGTGGCTTTTCGCCCTATTCATTGAATGTCTGAAAGATTCATTAGAGTCTACTCGTATTTGTGTTTTTGTCGAGGGAGAAGCCAGAGAAAATTCTGCTGATCCTTATGTTTGGCTGTAATGATTGATTTCCCTTGGAATTTATGTGCTGAGTGCTTTGAGTTGTGGATCTTTTTGGGGATGTACACTTCCTTGACGTCGGTTGACATGCACGTGCAACAAGTCACATCTGATCTCTAGGTTTTTGGCTTCTAGATTTCCTCATCTCCGCCATTTTCATCGTGCAAATCAAGGTGAAAACAGCAATGCACAAATCTCTTTCTGCTTGCTGATTCCTCCGTTTATATCTTAGTTGCCCCAGTCTGAATTTGGCCAACCAGCCGATCGTAATTTGTCGTAAAACGTTCTGTGACAAAATTAATGTGATGAACACAACATTAGCAGAAGATTGCCAAATGATGTTTTCTCATGTTCATTATGACCACGTCGGTATTATGTGAGTAGAAATTGACTAATTAACTAATAAGTCATTTCACAAATTTGTGGGAAATTTCCTGCACTTACCTTCAACTCACTCCTCTTACCCGCTCGTGCTCGAGGGAACGACTGGATGGAGGTATATCCTCTGGTCAATCACTGTTTGTCTCTTGAATTCGAAAAGCTCTTCATGAAAATGAACAATGGAATCCAAAAAGAAAGTACCCAAAATTTTGATTATTTGTTATGTAATTTGTAAAACAAGATGCAAAGCAGCTGTTTGTAAAGCAGGAGGTGACTCCTCATCGTTGATTGGCGTGTCGCAAGAGCCATATCTCCTCGAGAACACATAATGGCCGCAATTTTAAATGAAGTGAAGCATCTGGTGATTCCTGATCGCTCTATTACCGGCACTTTCAATGACAAACTTGCGTGTCGCGTTAATTTTAGTCCACTTGAAGATTCGGTAGCATGTGGCCGGATAGAGGTATCCATCGAGAGTTCGGATGCCTCAAAATAGTTCGGACTCTGATGTCCGTCCACTCTGAATGATGTTGGATATCCAATGCATCAATGGTCAACCGCAATCCATCGAACATTTAAGCCGATAAAACTAATATTCATTGCGGACAACAAATTTGTATCTTATACTCGTACTTAGTCATGTACATCCATGTATATAGTCTATGTCTCGAGTACATCAGTTATTTCTTAAAAGTAATCATGTTCATATGTTGCAACCTGAGTACTTCTGTTTCCATTCCAGATTACGCTCAAAATATGGGTGATGAAAAGGAAGAGACAGTAGAAAACAAAGAGCAAAAGAGACTGATTGGACTCGTGACTTCATTCACTGAACATATGAATAAGCTTTGATGTATATATTCGTTGGTGATATTCAAATACACCGAAAAGGCAATTTGTGTGTTTTGAGTGAATCATGTATCGAAATTTTAACTCTGTCTGAGATCGTTTTTCTGAAAAAAGAGAGGTTGCTGCAAAAACACAAAGTTATAATTCATTTACTATAGATTATTCAATTACTTAACAATTTTAATAAAGGACAATCTAGCAGCAGTCAGCACATCTTAGTTTGAATTCAGGTCTACTGTTGTAAAAATTACCTTCCGTTGCTTCTACTTTGCTATTTGACTTAAACGATGAAAAACTCCTAATTTATTCTAGTTTCATTATCAGATGGGGTTACTGATACTGTAATTACAAATGATGCCTGCTCTTCATTAACGCAACTGATTAGTTTCAAATTTTCAATTTTCCAGCTGTCCGGCATTCATTAAATGCGAGTTTTAGCGTACCGGTATCTAATGCAATCTAGCACATATCTGATGCAATATCAGTCTGCATTATGCCTCCACTTTGAAAGCCTCACAGAGAAGTTGATATTTAAATTGCTTACTTTTTTCGATCAATATTATAGTTAACCATTTGCGCAACACTATATTACCTAATAGTTTTTCTTTCGAATGAAAGGAAATGTGCCTCTTTCCACAGCTGTTGTCAAAGTTTGCATGCTTGATGTCTTTTCCATTCATGCAGTGTCAATTTAAAAAATCAAGGAACACACGGAAAATGAAGATACATGTATCTCCATCAAGTTTTCCACAGTTGATGACAAAATTTTCATGCCTAATGTCAATTTGCGGATTTATCAATAGCATGAATGGCTATCGGTACTTATGGGTTATCTACCCAACGTTTTCAAATTTGTCTAAAATCTGTAAAAGGGAATCAATCGTCACAAATCTTCAGAGACAAGTATTTGAGTGCATTTTCTCCTCACATGCAACCATTCATGCAAATCGTACATTTTTTTGATTCAGAAGCGACAACGTGACTGTAGCGATGTCAGCAGCTTTATCTGTCCGCCTGACCTCATCGTCTCAACAGATAGCAGTAGGTCAACAAGGTAATCTCCCGACAACTCGTGAAGTGATGATGACGAGGCCGCATTCCTTACACTAACATTTTTAACTTAAGAAAGGTAGTGGTCGTGGGAAGATTTCAAATGGCAGCGGATGAGACGAAGAGGGAGAGAGAACAATGCACACACAATTAACAATAATGCGTCGAACAGACGAAGTCAGATCAAGCTGTAGACATGGTTACACTTCATGTCATCGACTTTAATGCATAGAGTACTTCTCCGATCGGCATAAATTTTTGTATGTGGGTAGAAAATGTGCTAAAATATGTCTACCTAATATCAAAATCCATACAGGAAGTCAGAATCCTTCTGTCGTGATGATTAGTCAACAACACGCTTTAGCAGCATCACGCTGCGCGATAAGATAGCTCAAAGCGAAAGTATGCTCAAAGAACGGTTATGGCCAAAAAAGCGGAAGCACACCATTTAACTTCCAAATGTCTTCGAATTCACTATATCGTCCCAAACAGCTATGGAAAATAGCATAAAGTCATTTTATTCAACTTATATCAACGGATTTGATCTTTCATGAGCAACCTAGCTGCAGTTAAAAGATGAGTGCTGTTAAATAATGACAGTGGGAACAAAGTTTGGGTCTTTATTTTTTGAAAATACCTAGTAGATACCAAATAGTAACAAGTAGATAATCTAGTCGATATGCATGCAATGATTGGCACCACAGAAATCAACACATCATCAGAGAATGAATTATGTAGAAAATATGAAATATCCTGCTTAGTACTTTCCCTTTGCACTCAAAACTAGTAAACATACCTTTTAGCCTTGTCAGTTGCATGAAAATAGATATATGACCAATAGCGTGGAGCGAAAAAAACTTTTTCGAATTTCAAAATTATTGGGATCTATGTCGGTGTCGGCGGATAATTTAAGATCCCATGCAAAATTTTGTTGATTTTGGTTGAGATTTAGAGGTCCCAGAATCAATTATTCATAGCATTTTTATCATTATTTAGATAAATGAATCCCAGATGGGGAACCCAGAAGACATTAATCAAATTGCTTGAAATTTTACCATGTTATTTGTTTACTATAAAATATTCAATCTAGACCCCAGCTATGTGATATTTAACTTTCTAAAAATATCGATTTTTTGATTCGTTGTAGGACCTCTAAACTTCAGCCAAAATCAACAAATTTTTGCATTTGATCTTAAATTTTCCATCCACAACGGTATAGGTTCCAAGCATTTTACAACTGAAAAAAATTCGCTCCTTGATGACCAAGTTACTTTTCGGAAATAGCTCATCTGAGGTTTTACAGCATCTTAAGTCTGAATTTCTTTTAAGGATTTTTTATGTAAATTTTGAATTTCCGGGTGAGTCGTCGAGCGGAGTCTTAGTTACCGATTTTACCTTTACGTTCTTGATGTTATTTTCATTCAAAAAGCATTGATGAACGATAGAGTCAAAGCTGTTCGAATTATGTGCGATATACAAGGTTGGACCTTGGGTTTTGGATCGACCTTGGGTAAGCGATACAAAACTTGGGTTTTCTATTAATGCTGCATATATACAAATTAAGTTAGTAAAAATTTATATTTTGATACGAATTTTGGGAGAGCTACATGGTATGAGCATGAAGTTTGGATTTTAAGTCAAAATTCCACTCAATTCACAGAATATTTCATATAAGAAATACTTTTGGTTATTTGCTTTTTAAATTTATGCTTGCAAGCTGTCACCCAAGCCATCGAATAGAAACTTCGGAAGATAGCTAAAATTTTTATTTATACAGCAATGCTGTGATGAAATTATTAAAAAATATGAATTTTTACCTATAGAAGAATTGATTTTTATCAGCACAAAGTATAAAGAATGCACTTCGTTTACTTGATTCTTCATTTATTGAAACTTGGGCTTCGGTTTTGGGTTTTGTCCCAAACTACCCAATACAAGTTTTCGCCCAACCTTGCGATATGTGTCTGAAGTGACGTCCGCTAAAATATCATTAGGCATCGATGGTTGGCACATGAGCTTCCCTTGTACGACCACAATGTCTGTGAGAATTATTCTGCTCATATATTTATACTAAACAGATCCTTCTGCGCAGAACAAAGGTATGATAGCGAGATATAAATTTTGAAGGCTATTGCTCTGACGGTGTCGTTATTGATAATATTGG
Source organism: Prostheceraeus crozeri (assembly GCA_907163375.1). Taxonomy (NCBI): domain Eukaryota; kingdom Metazoa; phylum Platyhelminthes; order Polycladida; family Euryleptidae; genus Prostheceraeus; species Prostheceraeus crozeri. The sequence continues at coordinate 256,334 of CAJQUW010015234.1, read as the reverse complement.
ATTTTCTTTGCGAGAGAAAGTCATCATTAGGTAGTTGAAAAATAAAGAAATGCCAACTTAACTTTTTTTGCTTTACAACAAGCCAATTCCAAATAATTTCATCCTTCTTCACGAAGCTACCTTTGTGGAACTAAATATGAGTGTTAAAGATCTTAGTTATCCTTTCATTGGCAAACAAATTTTACATAAAATTCAAATACAAAATAATTGCTAGAGATATGATAATGGAAATCAGAGGAAGAGAAATTCTTTCAAATAGTCCATTTCACATTTGGCGTTGATGTTTGACCGTTGCTGTTGGATGACTATTGCTTCACAAAGACTCAGATTGGCTTAATCGATATCGGCCCTTTTCTTATCGTCAAATGGCAGTTAAATTGGCAAAAAGAAAACAATTTTTCTGACTTTAATGTAATACCACCTTCAATTGATGGCAAACAACAGATTTTGGATATTCCAATTATTATTGCAATTTTATGGAGGGAATGCTGGTTTGTACTCAAGCCATCAAGTTTTCATTAGAAATTTTGATTACATTTTCAGCAAGTAGTTGACTATAATTGCTGTCACTAATCGTCAAAGAAAGCATATAGGTTATGAATTTGTGAATGACTCTATGGACAGAAAAATTCATAATTTAAGTTGCAAATGTAAATTGCCTATTAGTATCGTTAGTACATCTAATAATACCTTCTACAGTACTTTGAAAATAAAAACCTTTATAGATGACCTGCGTGGATCGGTATATAGTATGTAAGTTTAATGGTCGCCTGTTTAATAACTTCTAATCGGCCCTTCAAATTCCTCTTCAGTGGTCATAGTTGTGCTACATTGAAAAGAATGATAATGATAGCCTACAGAATGTCGCCTGTTAGTTTTACTGTCTTGTTTTTACCGTCGGTTGCCCCAGTTGATGCGTGAATACGCGAAATACGCTGGGCGTGTAGATACTTATAAATTAAATTCTTTTAGCCATAGACTGTGTTTTATCCGGGAGAGACACAACTTTTCAACATGAAGAATCACCTCCTGTTGTCTATTCAAAGACCTTTAACCCCAGTGTGTTTCAACCACCATTGCGGTAGTTCTAATCCTGCTGCTTTCCACAGCCCAGGCTTTTGCTTTCAGGTCAATGCCGTTTGAAGAAGGATGTATATATGGTCTATCACGAGATTTTCGCCATGATGCTTTCGAAATTCGCTTCAATGAGACTATGCACATTGGTCGACCTATTCCAGCCAGTACAGTATGGGAAACAACATTAGAAATTCGCTATGCATCCCTCACAGATTCGTTGCCATCGGATCACCGGCTTTGGTCATCAATGGATCAACCCGGTGTGTTTTGCATTGCTCCATTAGAGGAATTTTTCATTCTGCATGGGCGGAAAGGGGCAGAATTAATGAGACGAGTACCCCCAGATCGAAGATTTCATACTATTAAGAATCGGCAGTATGAAATGGCATTGGCCATGGATAAAGGTAGCCACGTCGGCGTGATGTTGAAGGAAATGGAGCCACGGTCTAATGGAAACCCACTAAAAGAGCTCAAATTCGGTCAAGTTGATTCTATCCACGAGGGCCTGATAACCGTTAAACATGTAAGTATTCTATGTAGATGCTCTTTGAGAGAAAGTGAACTATAAATAGTAAGGACAGTGACACCCAAACAGGAGTCGGACAGGTTAGCCGGTTTATTTTGATTTACCACACAACCACGATATTGCATCAAGCTAATTCGAAATTGTTTTCCAATGAAGTCTTGTTATCATTTAAATTGGGTGTCCAGCAAGGCCCCTTTTAGCTTCCATTTAGGTAGACATCCCGGTCTCTTAGCCTTCATTTGGTTCACATTCTCCAGACGAGTCCCTATATTTTGTAGCATTATTCTGATGTTGTCAGTTATTTTATACAGTGATTTAGTGCGTTCACAGCCAGAAAGTTTCGCTTGATGAATTATATCACATATTGACTGCAAAATATCTGAATGATGAAATGATCTTGAATGTGAAAAGATTTTCGAGACTTTTGAGTGAAATGAAAGAGCATTGGCAGATCTCGCATGGTTAATTGTGTTTATGACTAATGTTTGCTTTGTCGAGCGAAATGCCTATGTACTCTTATCGTTTACTCAAAATGTTGTGCGAGTATCCTCGACTCATTTTATACAAAATTATAAATGTTACATTTAAAGTGTGGAGAAATGTCAGTAACAAGATTCTTCGTCCTCTCCTGCTAAGAGTGGATAATGGACGTAAAACGAAAAATAAGTATGAAGCTTCTAATATACACGAAAACTATGTATTGAATTAATAGGCCTAGTTCTTTGGTAATTCAGTAATTAGTAGTTGATTGTATGCTGCAATTAAAGTCATCTTTACATGCTATGGCATAACTGATTTTCTTTATACTACAAGTCAAATATCTGTGAACAAAACCTGTTATCTATGCGTGTTGTATATTCACGCACACTTCTTCTCTGAATTAAATGAGCCTAATCCAGCAATTTAGTAAAGTTTATCAATGAATTATATGATGAAATAATGTATAGAGTTTGGGCAGTTTACCCGATGTAAAACTAGAAAGACTTGCTGCACACTTTTACGTAAGCGCAGCGCTAGATAATAGCCATTGCTGGACGATAATGATACTTATGTATATTACCAAGTAAAGGTCCATGAATTACTGTTGCAAATATTGAAAATGGAGTTAGAAAAAATGTCTTGACTACCAACTACTACGCAACTTGTTCGACGGTAGAAGAAGCCATATTTATGCCTTAAAAAGCTACATAGTATTATACCACTGCACAATGCACATGTAGTCTTCCAATGTATGCAGAATACGATTGAGCTAAATCCATGCAGTTGAGGATTAAATGCTTGTACCTTATAGCGATTGATTTTAAAGCATAGCGTTACATAATTCGATTCTCAAATATTGACTCAGGGTTGCAAGCAAAGGAACGAATACGATAATCAATAAAATAGCTCGGCACACCATTGATCATGAATTCTAGAAACGATTATTATCAATACATATATCATGTTTGCCTTTTACGAAACAACCAACTTTTTTCAATTTATTGAGAGGTCAATATGTTATCCAATGAGCGAGAATGACGCAACAATAATTTGAATAATAGCAAATGATTTAGACAACAACAGCTATGCCAACCTCTATAACTGCCAGTGTGAACTAGAACAGTAAGTGATGGTTGGGGTCAAATCGATAGGCCTTTTTCAGTATTTTCAATTTCTTGCAAGTTTTTTGTCATATGTTCTTTTCAAGCTGTAATGCCATGTTACTTGCAGCAAACTGGACGCTCTTGTGTCACTGCTTCTTACACAATGAACAAACTCCGAGAACATCCTCTATATCCTCTCACTCGTCTTCCATCTGAGTTTCGCAATCGTCTCGATGATGATGACTTTCTAAAGGAACATGACCTTCGACGAGGAACTCGTCTCGTCGTTTTCTTGCAAGAAAGAAGAGTTCATGGCAGATTAGAGTGGGTTGGGAAGCTGCCAAACCGCAATTATCTAGAAGCTATTGTTCATACGGATGAGGCAATCAATGCTCCTCATATGTTGTTCTACAACTACTATCGACTTGTTCGCATCAGTGACCTGAACTATGTCTTGCGGGTGCCACTGACACATGCCATGCAAGAGGAGCATATGGAGAGTAAGTCATGCAATTGATTAATCATGTCATAAGTATATACTGGCCTATAAGTAGAAGTAGTTATATCCAAAAATCATCCCGAAATTGGAGTTCTCGACTTGTGATTTTATAATGAAGTTGGCAAAATACAACAGTGATTTAAATTCATGTCAACCCAAGTAATAATAGGAGCGCTAATGGCAACAAAATAATTTTTCGCAATAACAGGTGTCAGTTAAAAAATAGTCTACGTGACAATGGCAGTTCCAGATAGCACTGATCGTTTGTGTACTGATCCGGATTGTGGAAGGTGCAAATAATCAGATACCTGTATGTGGCATGAATGCGGAATTGTGCTAGTACGCATGATTTTTTAAAAATGATCCGTTCAATGAAAAGCACTTAGTAATCACCATTGTTCAATAGCTGTAAAATTCGAAGTTTGCATCTCCATCTAATTTACAGAAAAATATGAATGCTAATTAAGTAGCGGTTGACTGCCGCGAGAAAGCAAAACAACCTGTGTTAAAATGGTCAAATTCGGTACATGATGTGCAGTAAATGACTTAGGCTTTTTTGTCAAAATTATTTTGCTCTGCCAGAATGAGCAAAAAATGCCGATTATAGAAAATTGTGACACTCTCTGAAATCTGATTCGGTATAAACCAATCGCTTTTCATCACTAGCCGCCTATCCGTTGCCATTAGTCGACCCACGAGCTCATGAACGCATAGTATGCGTATTACGTTTGAACGTAAAACATAATACGTTGTCCACTGATACCAATGAACTGAATGAGAAAGACAGATTGATTATATGTTGAGTGAGGATGAATATTAATATTATTTTTATCAAATCTCAACAGATGTAACCACTACGAGACATGTTGTGGCCTATTGGGCCTAATCTATTCGTGGATAGGTTTGAACCAGCGACGCTGAAGCTAGATGACGTGCAAGCATACCCTCTAACCACAAGGCCACCGGATCATCTGTTGAGAGCGTGAACAGGGTGGCCTTGTGGTTAGAGGCCATGCTTGCACGTCTTCTAGCTTCAACGTCGCTGGTTCAAGCCTACCCACGACTGATGAGGCCCAATAGGCCGAAACATGTCTCGTGGTGGTTACATCTGTTGAGATTTGATAAATTTACTAATTGCCAGGTTACTTGTCTTAATATTATTCTGTATTTGAAATTTAATCGCTACATAGGTATTCATTCCATACCTTGCCATTTTGTAGACAAAGGTGAGCCTTCAATACAGCCCGTATCCGTGAGAGATTTGTCTAGTCCTCAGCCATCTGCGGAGTCAAATCATGAAGATAGTGAAAGCTCGGACGCACTCGAAATTGGGTCATTAGTTCAAGGTATCAATTTCAAAGGTGTCATTCGCTGGATCGGAATTTCTGCTAATGACAATCAGTACTATGCTGGAGTAGAAACAGTGAGTCACATTTCATACCTTTGCTGATAACGTGATGATAACACACAATACTGCCGTGACCACAATATTATTACAGAATATTATATTATTATCGTAGTAAATTTGTGCATGAATATGCGTGAAAAATACCTTTGTCTGCGGTATTTACAGAATTATTTTAATCTAGCCCTTTCCGTGCGGAAAGCGACCTTAACTTTAATATATTTGACTGACGCTGTCTTCACACGGTATGCTTTTTTCACGAATATATTGCTACTGAATTCCACTGCTCTGATATTTATTTCCATAATTATTTTGCTACAAAAGCAATATCATTGTGCAAAGTATAATAAGCTGTTTTATATGACAATATGTTAGCTGATAATTTACATGGATGCGCGTTTCTACGATTTTAAATATACAGTGCATGTATCTATATATTTACCGCTTAATGTGCTTCTGAGTACAGACTAGGTTTATTTATTTATTTTATTAACAAATTTACTTTGTCGTAAAACTTTTAAAAATTGTTAAATACTGAAATATGTAACTGATACAAAGGTATATGAATATGTACTAAACTCAAGTGACTGAAATGATAACCTACATTTAATAAGATAGTCGACAATCCAGACAGGTAGTATTAGTATATCGATTGACTTTCAAAGAAATCTACGTGGCGTTCATTTGTATTTTGAACAATCCAATCAGTGAGGCGCATTTTTTCTTATTCACTGTTGTAGGGAATTGCCTAATGGTGCTGGAGACACAGAGATACGAGTTGCATGCGGGAATACGCAAATTACATATCCACATGTTCATGGCGCAAGAAATTACTGTACATGAATATTACTTGCTTCAACTTCAATTTCATGTATTTCTACAATATACTTTATAATTATTAATATGACACCAGAGCTGTTTGGTTTAATTGACTTTCATATCTTTTATTTATTGAAAGGTTGTGAATTAAGTTTTTTTAGGTGAACCAGAATCAAAAGGTCAATATATTGTTAAAAATCGATGCATTTCGCTGGGATATCTATCCTTGGACCTACGCGATAAATTGCTCTCTTTATATGCTATCAACATGAGTCTGATGCATCACAACTTATCCCAACCTTTTCGAATGTTTTTTGAAATATTTTATGAATGTTATATCTCTGAAACTAGCTATTGAGTGGCAATCGCTTTCTGTCAGACAAAAAGGTTGGAGGCGCACATGCCCGGTCAAAACCATAAACCGATAGTTATGCACTGCAAATCTTGGAATACTAACATTTTGTTCCAATGAGAGCATACGAAAAACCATAAGTCACGCATTATGACAATATTTGCATAAACAAATTGTTTAAGGTGATATACTTTCGGTCTAAGTATCCTCTTGGTTAAATTTCCTCTATTCAGATATTATTTCTATAGCAGCATTCCTGCAATGGATGAGTTTGCAACCATACACGCCTGCTCACATACATGCAGATATTTTCTTGATGTGAGAGTTTATCGTTTTTAGGATGATTTTCAAAGACACAACCATGAAGGGGAATTTGAGAATCAGTTGCACTTCCATTGCGAGCCCGGTTACTGTGTGTTCGTACCTCTCCGTCACCTACGACGCGACAATCGTTTTACGGATTTTGATTTTCGGCCGGAGTCAACAATGAGGCCAACGAAACCACCTTTGGAATCTTCTGAAGAGGATGACGATGATGATGATGATGATGATGATGACGATGGGTATGTGCCTCAACTCCCTCCCACTGTTTCAACAAGAAATAATCTGTCTCATTCCTCGCCTGTCGTTTCTCCTCATCGAGTCAATGCAGAAACAAATGCAAGTATTGAATGTTATAGACACATACGACGTATGCAGCACATGTGCATTGCTATACTAAGTTCTTTACTATTTTCTAGGCGCTCAATCTCTATCGCTCAATCAACAAACCTCCTGTCGTAACAAGGGATCTATTGACTAACGTCATGAATACAGTAGAACGTGAGTTTATACTTGATTTCCACTCGTTTAGGCGGTTGAACATGGAAATGTTCCGGAAAAATTTGCGTCAACAAAAATACTTACAAATTTCTTAGTAATGCATTGATCACTTCAAAGAATGGATTTGATGTCCACATCTCTTCATTCTAAAATTATAAATATTTTCTATAACATGAACTTATTTCACCGGTTCGATCTCTTCTTCTGTCCCATGTATGGTGACATGCCATGGCATGATAGATGAGGCGGCCGCATCGGCGAAGTGATAATGTTATGAAAATATTTGTAACTTTACTCTGAGGACATACACGTGCGTCAAATGATCAGTTATTCTCGAAAGAATTGAAACATTGATTTTCTGCGCATAGTAGTTTGAATATCATAAAAATGGGACACATGTGAAATTCGACAATAATTGTTGTTATTCAAAGATCTTTAGGTTTCTTTTTAAAATAATTTTGCACAACTTATGTTGTTATGCCCATTGCTCATGCTAATAATTATAGCATTAATAATTCAGATAACTTGAATGGAGTACTTTCTCTCTTTCCAAATCACTGTTGCACTAATTTCTGTGATTCTGACTCACTGATATTGTGGCGAGCTGGTAAAAGAATTCGGAAGTGTGATAAATTCATTTTGTTGATAAAAGCTGACATGTCTGCATTGCCAGTGACTTTGCTGATGTTTGTACAATGATAATTATACGTACACTTAAATAGATTTTGAAAACTGAATGAATTTCAATAGCTGATCACTGTTAACGAGCTGTGTGATGACTCGTATGTTATCAATTGTTTCTGTAGTTGAATAATTGAACAGTAAAGTTTGCTCAAATAGTGAAAGCAGATTTTCACAAAAATCGCAGTCATGTTAGGGTTCTTAAAATACGTTAAGCTTTAGAACACTTAAAAACATTTGTTGAAAAAGGAAGTTTTGAACACTAGAATGAAAATGCTTTCAGTCAAATGCTTTCATCTAATTTGAAATGAATATGAATCATCACAATTTTTGAATCTGCATTTGCCATGGATGGTTCATGTTTTATAATGTGAGAAATTTGAATAATTGAGAAATGTTAGAAAATGGTGATTTTTGTATGTGAGAAATGCATCTACGTTGAGGAAGTATGATTGTAGCTCCAACCTATCTTCTTCACTCCTCGATAATGCATGATTTATTGATTCACTGCGACACTTGCAAGTTCAAAACTTATTTTTACTTTACTTTTCTTTTCCTCGCGTCATTCTTTCTCGCTTACTGCTTAGAACATTAATAAAGCCGCAAAGTCAAATAGTGGTTCATCCTATTATAATAGTTTGATGTAGAAGACGTGACGTTATTTCATTGTTTCATGAAATTTGTCTAATAATGTTGACCAAATATGTTATACTACAGCAACTGCGTCCAGGCGACCTCTGAGAATCGAATATACAATCCAATGCCTCTGGTTTTTCATGAGGTCGAAAAGCTATTTCTATGCGCCCTGTTCCTGGCACTGCCATGAAAATTCGCTTGCCAGTTGGGAAGAATTATCAGATAAATCACCACTCGAACACACGCTCATGCAATTATGCTGTAGCGGTGTCGTGAAAAAATAGCGTTTATAAAGTCTACATGCATGTGTAATATACTTGCTCACTACTACACTATTCACTATTTGTGAATATACTTGTCTAGCAGACATATATTATTACTTATCTAATTTAGTAGCTAGAAAACATGAAATTGATAGTGGAGTAATGATATTCATGAGCATTGATTTAAAGAAAATACTTAGAAATACATTATCATAGTGCGGTCATAGATCTTGAAAAACCATGCAAACTTCGTAGTTGATTGTTGATATCAACGCACAATGCAAGTGTAATGAAATCTACGAATATATACAGATCAGCTAGACAAGTTGTACAGTGTTGTGCAGCAAAATCGCTAACCCCATCAAATTTACAAAAAAGTGCGAATATCTTCTTTACACATATACATATATTAGTGCGAATAAATGTTGGACAAACATTCCAGTCTCGCAAAAATGGTCACGTGTGTGAAGTTAGCCGTACCAATATCCGTACCACATCGAAAATCGCGTGTGCCACTCTCGAAAACAGCATTTACACATAATTTTAGAGTGTACCAGCTTGTGCCACCAGTAATTTTTCAAAATAATGCAGCAGTTTGCGAGAAATCGTCCATCAAAAGTTCGAGGTGGTACGGATGTGAAGTTAGCCGTACCAATTTACAGAAAAAATCTTAAATCGCATCTTCATGAATTTTCAACGATACGGACGTCTAAAATAAAACGTCTAAAGCATGTGCACACACTACTTTACCAAAATTCACAATAGTTACTGAGAAAATGGACAAAATGACCTCAAAGTGGTACGGATGTGAAGTTAGCCGTACCACTTGTGAAAATCGCGTGTGCCACTCGAATCAACCCACCCAATACACTTATTGGGAGTGTGCCAGCTTGTGCCACCCCTCAGACAGCCCCAACTCTGCGTAGAATCTGCACAAATGCGGATTTTCCTCCACAGCCACGCCCACAGCCCATCCGTACCACTTGTGAAAATCGCGTGTGCCACTCTAATCAACGCACCGAATACACTAAGTGGAATTATGCCAGCTTGTGCCACCACTCTGAAAATGCATTTGGTGATCCACTTTGCAACTCATTGAAAAAAAGTATTATGTTGTTTGTTTAACTGTGTCACACGACATTGTTGTCATGTGGATTTTATTAAATTTAGCAACACCGACGCTTAAGGTCAGTGACATGAAAAAATTGAATATGAAAATGTATTAGTAACAAACAGCAGGGGAATTTTGTGCAAAATGATGATGGAATTCCAAAAATAGGTTGTACGGATGGGCTGTGGGCGTGGCTGTGGAGGAAAATCCGCATTTGTGCAGATTCTACGCAGAGTTGGGGCTGTCTGAGGGGTGGCACAAGCTGGCACACTCCCAATAAGTGTATTGGGTGGGTTGATTCGAGTGGCACACGCGATTTTCACAAGTGGTACGGCTAACTTCACATCCGTACCACTTTGAGGTCATTTTGTCCATTTTCTCAGTAACTATTGTGAATTTTGGTAAAGTAGTGTGTGCACATGCTTTAGACGTTTTATTTTAGACGTCCTTATCGTTGAAAATTCATGAAGATGCGATTTAAGATTTTTTCTGTAAATTGGTACGGCTAACTTCACATCCGTACCACCTCGAACTTTTGATGGACGATTTCTCGCAAACTGCTGCATTATTTTGAAAAATTACTGGTGGCACAAGCTGGCACACTCTAAAATTATGTGTAAATGCTGTTTTCGAGAGTGGCATACGCGATTTTTGATGTGGTACGGATATTGGTACGGCTAACTTCACACACGTAAAATGGTCATAAAATGTAAAAAGAAACAAAACTAAAGGCGTGTGTAGCCACCTCTAGAGCAACTGCACTCTTTTATGCGTTGTGGCACAATCTAGATTGTTGCTAAACATACTGCACTTATTTTCCCCCAAATGTAGCCCCAAAACATCACCTTTCGAAGAAATGGATGGTGAGGAGTTGTATGCTCCAATGTAACAGGATATCCTTGTTTGTGAGGGACAAAACATGTGCGAGTAGAACACACGTCGACAGAAGTTTCGTCGGAGAATATCACTCTTGCCCAATCATTTGTACTCCGGTCTTGATGGTCAAGTGCCCATTTCAAACCAACGTTGCGCTGTGATGATGAAAGAGATGGTAATTTAGTTCTGATAAGTAGAGATGGTAAAGATTCCTAGCCAGCTGTCTAGATGTAAGACGCGGATCCTTCATACTTTCCCGGGCCAATGCTCGTTCAGTTATTTTGCTCAGACGATTGTGTCAGCCACAAAATCCACGCTTTGTATTAGTAGAACCAGTCTGCTTGAATGATTTGATAATAAATGTACGTCCAGAGCTTCGTCTAGAAACTTTCAATAAACGCGAAATTTGGCTGATATTAAAGCCAGAAACATGATTAGCAATTATCAAAGCGCGATGTTCTGCGGAATATCCACAAAAGATTACCTGACTGATCGATCGAAAAGTAGCGCGCTTTGATAAATAAATGTCCAGTTTGTCCAACTGATAAAAATAGTAACTGACGACACAGTAACTCATGCAACGCACAAAAAATAAAGATAGTTAAGCAGATGATTGAAATATACCTTTTGCCACAGCTGTTGTCTCAACCAGCATGGTTGTTGGCAGTCTTCAAATATCTTCTTTAAATCAACATTGGCTATTGGCATAACAGTCATAGTTATTGACACATCTATTCACAACATTCTAAAATCGGCATTGCTGCTGTCAAAACCAGCACAGTTGTTGGCAGTAGTTCAGATATCTTCACTTGAAATGATGGATATCATGATAATCAAAAAAAGATTGGGAATCAGAATGCAGGGCATACAGTGTAATGCATGTAAGAGTTGATCGTCATTGTAACTTAGAAAACAACGTATTTGTCAAGTTATTTGCTAACTTACAATTCATGCTTGGTTCTTCAAACAGGACGGTTATCTATCTACTTTGGTGTATATGAATTATCAAGGTATCATTTCAATTTTTCCTCACATTGATTAAGCATTTCCATCCATATTGTCATACCGAAAGCGAAAATACATGTATGATGGATCTTTTTTGCTTCCTATTGTAAATTCCATTTCCAGGGATACATTGTTATATATATTGTTATATTAATATTGTTATATGTCTTTCTTGTTTTTGTGTTTTAATGCTAATAAAGGCTTTTTCGATAATAATAATAATAATGGTGTGTATTTCAAGAATGAATGATAATCAAGTTTCACAAGTGATTTACAGTGACTGATGGCAATAAATGCTACTATAAAAAATAGTTTCAATAAAAAGTTCAACTTCGATAAATAGGTTTAAAAATAACAATGATTCGCTTAAAAAATCAGGCAAAATATGTCACAATCAACGCATATTTACAGTTGCTTATTCATGATAGTAGTGACATAAGGAAAAAATGTGTTTTTGTATTTTTTTGGTGCGTGTTAACTTTGAAGTGTAATGTTTTGAATGCTGTAAGCGTTTGGGAATGTATTTGTGTAGGGTATGAGATTTATCGTTTGCCACCTTCATAAAGATTCTTTTACGTATAACTTCACGTTTCGTCTTCAATCTGTCCGACGTGAATCTTGTTTGCGAATTTTCTTCATTCGAGTTTATCAGTTTGTAGGCACGATAATCCATTCTCTGTATCTTATCTTCTAATTTCTTTGGCAGACTTACAAACGCAGGACAAGCATATTCCATGATAGATCTTAAAAGTCCAGAATACACGAGCTCAAGCTCTTTGGGAGTAGTTAGGCTCTTCAGTTTCCTTAAAACAAAAAAATCTTCGATTGTAGGTTGAAATCACGTTAGAAATGTGATGATGCCACGTTAGCGTATCGGTCAAATGCACCCCAAGAATCTTCGTATTTTGAACTACACGGATAGGAAGTTTAGTTGTTAGTGGATGACTACTGTGCCGTAGACAGATCGGACCACAAGATTTTTCTCTATTCAGGGAAATCCTATTTCTGTTACACCATTTCCGCATTTTGAATTTCGGCTAAAAGGTCAAGCTCATAAGAAATTTTCTTCAGTGGTAGTACAAGATTAACATCATCTGCATAGCTAATTTGAGCCGTTGATGGTAGTGCAGGACGCAAATCACTTATGTAGACAGAAAATATCGACGGTCCTAATACGGATCCCTGAGGTACTCCGCGTAGCATTTCCATCGGTTGAGATGCACTTCCTTTCACCTTAACAATGAACTGTCCTTGGTCTAGGTAAGACGATAACCATTTGATGAAGCCTTTAGGAAACCCAAATAGTTTGAATTTGTCAATTATCAGTTGATGATTGATCGAATCAAATGCAGCCGTCATGTCGAATGATAATATAGCGGAACCATTGTAAGATAGATCGTCATAATGTCCAACGGCATTTTCGATTATTTCTATCAGGGCGGTTGTAGTTGAATGTTTCTTTCGAAACCCATGCTGTGATGGACCATAATTCCTTTCTATATGTTCACTAATGTTGTACAGTACAATCTTTTTGAATACTTTAGACACGGCTGGAAACAAACTGATTGGGCGGACTTTCGTAATGTCTAGTGAAGTTGTCTTTAGAATCGGACAAATCGTTGCCATCTTCCAAGCTGTAGGATATCGATGTTGCTTGATCGAAGCCTGAAAAATTAATTTCAGTGGTTTTGAAATAAAGTCAGCCATTTCTGAATACAGTCTTGTTGGTATATCGTCTATACCCACTGATTTCTTCCACGAAAGTTTCTTGAGATGTTTATATATGGTTTCATTATCAATATCGATACTCCAATCGTCATCAAGTAAAGTTGGTCTGTCTTCGCATACGTCAGCATGATATTTTTTCCTCAGGTTCTCTGCAATTGCATTAGACAGTCGGTCGGGGCTCATATCATCTTTTAGTTACTTTTGTTCTTTTTGCCGGTTATTCCATTGACTACCTTCCATAGTCCATTATTTTTGCTTTTCATATTCTCAACATAGAGTTGCTTTGACTTCATTATTTCATTTTTTACTTTTACTTTTAAGAAATTATATCTTCCCCATTTCTTTTCTCGATATGCCGCCCATCTTTCATTGATAAGAGACTTTGTCAATGTTGATAGCCATTCTTTGTCATTTTGTGTCATGGTAACTTCTTTTTGAGGGATATGTAGGTTGATGCATGCTCGAAATATGTCATAGAATTGTGAACACAGAACTTCAACATCAGCATCCAACTTCATTATTAACTCCCAGACAAGTGAGGCTAAGCACTTTCCAAGAGCGTTGAGATTTGAGTGTCGGAAGTCATATATTGTAGTAATTTGTTGACTTTTTTCAACCTCAATACGATTGGTCGGAGTTGCAAATATTGAAATATGATCTTAATTTCCAATTGGATCCTTGTAATCAACATTGCCAGTTTGGTAAAATTCGGCCAAGTCTCTGGATATCAGGATGTGATCCAAGATATTACATCCACGTGTAGGTCTTGTTACTATATCTATTAAATTCAGATCATTGCACAATTCAATTCGATATATTGATCATATGGTAACCGAAAACTGACCAATCATAGGACGTCTTTGGTCAAATGAAAAATTCAAACCATTACCAATAGTTTTGCCGTTGTAAGTCGCGAACTCTCCTCCTTCATGCGGGGAGACATAAACGAATCGCATGCTATTTATTCATCAATGGCCTTTCATAAGAAAGTAAGTCTTCCTAGTTATGCCATTGCATATAATCGTCAAATGCCTTCACTGTCTTACAGAGTTTCGAACAAAGTAATAGCTTCAGCTTTCTGTTAACAGTTCAGGCACATGACGGTATTCACCTGTCGAGATATTCGCATTTGCATTGATATCTGTATAGCCAGTAAGCAAACGGTTTAATGTTGAAGTGGAAAATTTTACAATACCTCCATTGAGTGGTCCCAATTTTGGAAAACACATTCAGTGGCGGTGCCAACTTCACATCACCGCCATTGAGCTTTCGGGTTGGTTTTCCACCGACTGTGGTGGGATTTTCGTGAAATATACGAGTGGCATATTCCCTCTAGATCGATTCTGACCGTTGGTTTGACTGGCACATTCCATTTTCAAGATGGCGGTGCTAACTTCACACACGTTTTTGTGGGATGGAAAATTATTTCGAAAATTACATAAATGAAAACTATTAGCATTGAAATACATATACTCTTTTTGAAAACACCTCATGCAACACGTGCATCTAGATACTTTTTCGTAATAAAGGAGGCAGGAGAGGACATCGTATCCTCAGTTTCTACATTGACAAATAAGATAAATGAGAGCATTCAACTTTTGTGCGATAGAGTAAACAAGGTTGAGGATCGGCTAGATTCAATGAAAGAATAACAAGATGGCTACAAGGCTGAACTGAAAAGAATATCAGCCGACATAGAAAAGTAAACGAATATCATTCAGACTAACATCAGATCAGAGATAGGAGACAGCATTGTGAGCGAACTTGAACAACGCCACAAAAAACGAAAATGCGTCGTAATTTCAGGAATTCCCGAAAATGCTTTTGGCACTGTCTCTGAAAGAACTGAGAAGGATACGGAGCAGGTGAAGGAAGTTTTCAAAAGTCTAGGAGTTCAAACTTCCGATGTTAAGGAAGTCAGTCGAGTGGGACGTCAGTTACACGGTCGATCACGTCTGCTGAGAGTTAAATGTTGCAGCTATCAGACACGTACAGAAGTTTTGCAGAAATCCAAACACTTGTTGGCCGTAATCGTATTGGTAATAAAGATACGACAAAACGATGTCATTAGTTGCGAGGCCTTTCGCCGATTCTTTTCGGGCAACACTCCGGAACGCGTACAATAAAAGAAAAATCAAGTCATTATATACAGTTAAAATGAAAGAAAGGACGGAGTTGAAGTCACTGCCACGGAAGAGCGAGCGTTAATACAGTTTGCTTCTGGACACATAAAACCGGCCGCAATGATGCTATCATTGTCGCTTCGAGAAATGGTAGCAACATTGGGTGGCGAGCGCGAACCAGCTGCTTGAAGTAGGAGATCTTCTCGTTGGCGCGATCGAACGATGTACACCTCATCGTGTGACGCGTGACCGCGCTTGTCGGTGCTGCTGAAGATCGCCTGCACTTGTCCTTCATCAGCCATTGTGGAAGGTGTTCATCAGCTCGCTTGGCCAACCACCTCTCCGTGCGTCCGACGTAACTGTCACCACAGTTACATGTGAATTGGTAAACGATGTCGGAGGCACAGGTCGGCGGCAGCGGATCCTTGAGGGGGCGAGCTGGAATCTTGGTGGTGGAGAAGACGATCTTCGGCTCGATGGCATAGAACGCCAGAGCTGTTGCAGCACGGACTCTCATTCGCACTTCGCTTGAGAACTGTTCTCCCAAATACGGAACCATCAGGTAAGCTGGCTTCTTTTCAGGTCCAGTAACAGCTTCTCTTTGCCTTTGCAGGCTGTACTTTTCGATGAATGAGGATGGATAGCCATTATCGCGTAAAGTTTCAAAGAGAAACTTTATTTCAGCATTGAGATGCTCGGAGCTGCAGATCCGTCTCGCACGATCGAAAAGATTTTTTACTAAATTTCTTTTGTAAGAAGTAGGAACAAAGCTAAAGAAATGAAGGTAAAGACCTGTCCACGTCGGTTTTCTCTGAATACAGGTCGATAAAGAATTGTCGTTGTTTTTTATGACTAACACATCCAGAAAGGGAAGTTTTCCGGCCTCAGCCGATTCTTTAGTAAAATGAAGATTAGGATGAACGCTATTTATCATGGAGGCGAATTTAGTGATGTGATTTTCATCATTAAAGACAACAAAGGTGTCATCTACGTAGCGAAAATAGTGCATCGGGCTATAGCACTGACTATTTTTGAAAAGATGATTTTCAGCATAACCCATAAAAATGTCAGCTAAGCAGGGACCGAGAGGGCTACCCATGGCGACGCCATCTTTTTGAAAATATAATTTGTTGTTGAATTTGAATTGGATTTTACTACTGCACAAAAGAATGAGGGACTTCAGCTTTTTAATATCTAGTCTAATGTCAATGTTATATTTGTGTTTAATAACTTCTATGAATTCAACGGTTTCCACCAGAGGCACGTTGGTAAAGAGTGATGTGACATCAAACGAACAAAATATTTTGCCACTTAAATCTATATATAGAGCGAATGCGATTGATAAAATCAAACGAATCTTTCAGAGTATGATTGCATACTGCTTCACGAAAGGGCGCGAGGATATCAACGAGCCACCTAGCTAATTTGTGATATGGCGAATTAACCATACTAAGAATAGGGCGTAACGGTATCCCTTCTTTATGAAGCTTAGGGAGCCCATACATCCGAGGTATGACGGTGCCACGACTTTTCAATATGTTGGACTCCGCATTAGTGATTATTTGATTCCTAGTTAGTTCTGAAATGGCTTCTTTAATTTGTTCCCGAAATCGATCCCGAAATTATCAACTTCGAATTTATTAGAATCATTCAACATGTCTTGCATCTTCTCAACATAGTCGGACTTGTTCATTAAGACGACTGCATTTCCTTTGTCGGGACTAGCGATGACAAGATCCTTATTTTGCTTTAGTGATTTTAGGGCGTTCATCTGATTTTTATCTATAGGACTTTTAATGAAGCGTCTTTTAGAAAAATCCTTAGCAGTGGAAACTAACTCAGCTTTTAGTTTTGGAAGATGCTCTTCTACTGCACTGGTGGACTGGAGTTGGTGAAAATAACTTTCAAATTCGGCATCCACATTTGGTTGGTGGGGCTTAGACGGAATGCTAACTCCAGTCCACCAGTGCGGTAGAAGAGCATCTTCCAAAACTAAAAGCTGAGTTAGTTTCCACTGCTAAGGATTTTTCTAAAAGACGCTTCATTAAAAGTCCTATAGATAAAAATCAGATGAACGCCCTAAAATCACTAAAGCAAAATAAGGATCTTGTCATCGCTAGTCCCGACAAAGGAAATGCAGTCGTCTTAATGAACAAGTCCGACTATGTTGAGAAGATGCAAGACATGTTGAATGATTCTAATAAATTCGAAGTTGATAATTTCGGGATCGATTTCGGGAACAAATTAACGAAGCCATTTCAGAACTAACTAGGAATCAAATAATCACTAATGCGGAGTCCAACATATTGAAAAGTCGTGGCACCGTCATACCTCGGATGTATGGGCTCCCTAAGCTTCATAAAGAAGGGATACCGTTACGCCCTATTCTTAGTATGGTTAATTCGCCATATCACAAATTAGCTAGGTGGCTCGTTGATATCCTCGCGCCCTTTCGTGAAGCAGTATGCAATCATACTCTGAAAGATTCGTTTGATTTTATCAATCGCATTCGCTCTATATATAGATTTAAGTGGCAAAATATTTTGTTCGTTTGATGTCACATCACTCTTTACCAACGTGCCTCTGGTGGAAACCGTTGAATTCATAGAAGTTATTAAACACAAATATAACATTGACATTAGACTAGATATTAAAAAGCTGAAGTCCCTCATTCTTTTGTGCAGTAGTAAAATCCAATTCAAATTCAACAACAAATTATATTTTCAAAAAGATGGCGTCGCCATGGGTAGCCCTCTCGGTCCCTGCTTAGCTGACATTTTTATGGGTTATGCTGAAAATCATCTTTT
Source organism: Prostheceraeus crozeri (assembly GCA_907163375.1). Lineage (NCBI taxonomy): Eukaryota > Metazoa > Platyhelminthes > Polycladida > Euryleptidae > Prostheceraeus > Prostheceraeus crozeri. The sequence goes on along the minus strand of CAJQUW010015234.1, from coordinate 238,021 downwards.
CAAAAATAGTCAGTGCTATAGCCCGATGCACTATTTTCGCTACGTAGATGACACCTTTGTTGTCTTTAATGATGAAAATCACATCACTAAATTCGCCTCCATGATAAATAGCGTTCATCCTAATCTTCATTTTACTAAAGAATCGGCTGAGGCCGGAAAACTTCCCTTTCTGGATGTGTTAGTCATAAAAAACAACGACAATTCTTTATCGACCTGTATTCAGAGAAAACCGACGTGGACAGGTCTTTACCTTCATTTCTTTAGCTTTGTTCCTACTTCTTACAAAAGAAATTTAGTAAAAAATCTTTTCGATCGTGCGAGACGGATCTGCAGCTCCGAGCATCTCAATGCTGAAATAAAGTTTCTCTTTGAAACTTTACGCGATAATGGCTATCCATCCTCATTCATCGAAAAGTACAGCCTGCAAAGGCAAAGAGAAGCTGTTACTGGACCTGAAAAGAAGCCAGCTTACCTGATGGTTCCGTATTTGGGAGAACAGTTCTCAAGCGAAGTGCGAATGAGAGTCCGTGCTGCAACAGCTCTGGCGTTCTATGCCATCGAGCCGAAGATCGTCTTCTCCACCACCAAGATTCCAGCTCGCCCCCTCAAGGATCCGCTGCCGCCGACCTGTGCCTCCGACATCGTTTACCAATTCACATGTAACTGTGGTGACAGTTACGTCGGACGCACGGAGAGGTGGTTGGCCAAGCGAGCTGATGAACACCTTCCACAATGGCTGATGAAGGACAAGTGCAGGCGATCTTCAGCAGCACCGACAAGCGCGGTCACGCGTCACACGATGAGGTGTACATCGTTCGATCGCGCCAACGAGAAGATCTCCTACTTCAAGCAGCTGGTTCGCGCTCGCCACCCAATGTTGCTACCATTTCTCGAAGCGACAATGATAGCATCATTGCGGCCGGTTTTATGTGTCCAGAAGCAAACTGTATTAACGCTCGCTCTTCCGTGGCAGTGACTTCAACTCCGTCCTTTCTTTCATTTTAACTGTATATAATGACTTGATTTTTCTTTTATTGTACGCGTTCCGGAGTGTTGCCCGAAAAGAATCGGCGAAAGGCCTCGCAACTAATGACATCGTTTTGTCGTATCTTTATTACCAATACGATTACGGCCAACAAGTGTTTGGATTTCTGCAAAACTTCTGTACGTGTCTGATAGCTGCAACATTTAACTCTCAGCAGACGTGATCGACCGTGTAACTGACGTCCCACTCGACTGACTTCCTTAACATCGGAAGTTTGAACTCCTAGACTTTTGAAAACTTCCTTCACCTGCTCCGTATCCTTCTCAGTTCTTTCAGAGACAGTGCCAAAAGCATTTTCGGGAATTCCTGAAATTACGACGCATTTTCGTTTTTTGTGGCGTTGTTCAAGTTCGCTCACAATGCTGTCTCCTATCTCTGATCTGATGTTAGTCTGAATGATATTCGTTTACTTTTCTATGTCGGCTGATATTCTTTTCAGTTCAGCCTTGTAGCCATCTTGTTATTCTTTCATTGCATCTAGCCGATCCTCAACCTTGTTTACTCTATCGCACAAAAGTTGAATGCTCTCATTTATCTTATTTGTCAATGTAGAAACTGAGGATACGATGTCCTCTCCTGCCTCCTTTATTACGAAAAAGTATCTAGATGCACGTGTTGCATGAGGTGTTTTCAAAAAGAGTATATGTATTTCAATGCTAATAGTTTTCATTTATGTAATTTTCGAAATAATTTTCCATCCCACAAAAACGTGTGTGAAGCTAGCACCGCCATCTTGAAAATGGAATGTGACAGTGAAACCAACGGTCAGAATCGATCTAGATGGAGTGTGCCAGCATGTGCCACCCATTATTTTGAAAGAATTCCCCCTAGTTTAGGAAAAATCGCTGCTCGAAAGTTCGACATGGCGGTGATGTGAAGTTATCACCGCCACTAAATTTTTTTTCCAAAATACACAATCAAAACATACGAAACACGCACAACAGATAGAAGACCATGGAAAACATTGTGCCAGCAAGTTTCAGCACCTAAATCCCCGTACTTGCTGAGAAATTAGTCCCCGAAGCCACGAAAAATGGCGGTGATGTGAAGTTAGCACCGCCACTGAAGTCTTTTTTAAAATACGCAAATAAAACACGCGAGACAAATACAACTGAGAGACGACTATCAAAAGCATTGTGCCAGCAAGTTTCTTCTCCTAAGACGCCGTACTTGCGGAGAAATTAGCCCCCGAAAGCTCAATGCGCTGGCGGTGATGTGAAGTTAGCACCGCCATCTTGAAAAATGGAATGTGCCAGTCAAACCAACGGTCAGAATCGATCTAGATGGAATATGCCACTCGTATATTTCACGAAAATCCCACCACAGTCGGTGGAAAACCAACCCGAAAGCTCAATGGCGGTGATGTGAAGTTGGCACCGCCACTGAATGTGTTTTCCAAAATTGGGACCACTCAATGGAGGTATTGTAAAATTTTCCACTTCAACATTAAACCGTTTGCTTACTGGCTATACAGATATCAATGCAAATGCGAATATCTCGACAGGTGAATACCGTCATGTGCCTGAACTGTTAACAGAAAGCTGAAGCTATTACTTTGTTCGAAACTCTGTAAGACAGTGAAGGCATTTGACGATTATATGCAATGGCATAACTAGGAAGACTTACTTTCTTATGAAAGGCCATTGATGAATAAATAGCATGCGATTCGTTTATGTCTCCCCGCATGAAGGAGGAGAGTTCGCGACTTACAACGGCAAAACTATTGGTAATGGTTTGAATTTTTCATTTGACCAACGACGTCCTATGATTGGTCAGTTTTCGGTTACCATATGATCAATATATCGATAAACATTTTCATTTGTTTGCCGTGGAAAATATATTCACGGCATGCGATTGATTACAGCCTGTACAACTTAAAACAAGAATGATTAAATAGATGTATTTATGAAATAATGAAAACACTCTACGAATAGATCAGATATTGTGACTTCTAGCTAGATCATATGAAGTAGATGAGTCTCAATATCCCTTCAATTTTAAGTATGCATGCACATCCAGTGAATCAGAAATTCTTGAAGTCAATTGAAACATTGATAGAAAACAATGTTTGCAATATCTACAATCATCATTATTAGTGTCATGATGTGCGTACATCAATTGTTCATCAAGATCATCAAATGTGATAAAGATGTACGCACATCTTTCAAAATAAACGAGTGGCACATGCTGGCACACTCCATCTAGATCGATTCTGACCGTTGGCTTGACTGGCACATTCCATTTTTCAAGATGGCGGTGCTAACTTCACATCACCGCCAGCGCATTGAGCTTTCGGGGGCTAATTTCTCCGCAAGTACGGCGTCTTAGGAGAAGAAACTTGCTGGCACAATGCTTTTGATAGTCATCTCTCAGTTGTATTTGTCTCGCGTGTTTTATTTGCGTATTTTAAAAAAGACTTCAGTGGCGGTGCTAACTTCACATCACCGCCATTTTTCGTGGCTTGGGGGACTAATTTCTCAGCAAGTACGGGGATTTAGGTGCTGAAACTTGCTGGCACAATGTTTTCCATGGTCTTCTATCTGATGTGCGTGTTTCGTATGTTTTGATTGTGTATTTTGGAAAAAAATTTAGTGGCGGTGCTAACTTCACATCACCGCTATGTCGAACTTTCGAGCAGCGATTTTTCCTAAACTAGGGGGAATTCTTTCAAAATAATGGGTGGGACATGTTGGCACATACCAAATGCATCGATCTGTTAGGTTTATTTGAGTGGCACATTCCATTTTCGGGATGGCGGTCCTGATTGGCGGTGCTAACTTCACACACGTCCCACAAAACACTATATGAGACAAGATTGATTATGATTCGGATTACCTTACATAGTTGTCATTTGCAAAAAGAACAGCAGACTAGACTGCAGCAATTATAGCCCTATGAGCGTTTTAAGTCAAGTACACAAGTTGTTCATGAAAGTCATGCCCCACGTCTTTAAGATAAAATCGCACTTTTAGCAATGGAAATTATCTTTGAAAACGTCATGAAGTTCACCCAAGAAAGGATGATCACGATAAGCAAATTCGTTTTTTTTAATGTAATAATTAACTCAGCGTTCCAGTACGATAAAAAATCCTTTGTCATACATGCTCTAGCTAAATATGATGACCATCTCAATAGGAGAGCGCATTTAGAAGCGTCAGTTTAAGTAACTAAGCAGGAAAGACACTCAAAAGAAGCAAAGATTTCAACCTCTTTGCCAGTTTACCTGGCCAACTCCAATCCCTTTTTTCACACGCATTGTTCTAATTTTTTATAGTCCAGGTTCACTGTAAAATTCTATAGCGAATTATTCATTGACAACAAGTATGCTGGTTGTGCCAACAACTATGCCAGTTTTGAAGGCTTAGAATTCTCTCTTTGTCAAATGAATGCTATGACCATGCTATGACATGCAAATGTTTCCATTAGATATGAGAATGACGCAGTGATCATAGAGCATGTAGAAATCTTGTATTGCCAGCAACTGTGCCGGTTGAGACAACAACTATAGCAAAAGGTATATAATCAATCAAAAAGTAGAAACTCCGTTTATCTACATCACTTTAGTTTTTGACAAAAGCTGTATTTTTTGCAAAACTAACAGGGGGTGGGCAACTTTGCTGCACAACACTGTGTTTGTCTCATCGTTAAGCAACAGAGTGTAAATGATTCATTAATATCATTTACATGCACCTGTAGGTCTATGTGCATAGTACATATGCATATCTGGAAGCCACATCTGCAATCTATGATGTTACTTTAGTGTATTCAAAGATAGAATGCTGTTTGCTTTTCCGCTAGTGAACTACATGGTCTAAGTTCTATCTACATACTGTATGTATAATTGTAGCCAAAAATGTCTAAATTTCTTTCCGAAACCTCGGGAAACTCTAGTAGGAATCAGTTGAAATTTGAAGCACTTGTTTATCATGCTCTCATAATCTGGTAAAAAATTCGTTTGTTTTTCTCCGAATAATAAAATTTTTCAGGGCGCTGAAGTATTCCATTGATTTCAAAAATTGCTATGAAAATCGTCTGGTTGCGCAACAGTGATTCGCACGAATAGATTAATTTTGAAGTTATTGGCAATTTCAAGTTGTGACAATCATCACAAGCTTGGCCTCTTGATTGCAGGTCGGGCATGTTTTTAAGTTGCATTTTAAACGCAATATGCTACTTATATGAAAAACAAACATTTGTCCTGGTAAACCTTTTAGCGAAGCAGCTACTCAGCCGTTTTCTTTCACAATTGATTTGAAAACATTCGAATGTACTGAGAAGATATTCTCACAAGTTGGGTTCTTGGAATATTTTCTTGGTATCATGTACAGGAACATAAGTGTAAAAAGTATTTGCATTTACAACAAAAAGTACAAAATAGTATTGCATCAAAAAAAGTTTTTGCCTGTTTTTCTTGAAGACATTAAGAAATGCTCTCTAACTCAGTCGGTGGTGAATTCTAAATTAGGATGTAGTCCATTCATTTTTGTGCAAGGAATCACTATATATGTAACTAATATAACTATACTAACTAATGTAGCTATATATGCTACTATTTCGGCCCAGGCAAAATTCACTGATTCTCATGCGTGATTCCAAGTCTACGGGAAATATCCACCAGTTGATAGTGATGCACAATCAATATCTCTTCAGCAGTTCAAGCTTTGATCGTGCATGAAATAGACATCCTTTATGAATGGTTATTTCCTTTTGAAGTACAATAAATCATATTTTTGCACTTTAAGATGAATCACGAAAAGTCGGTGACAACCGTCGTATCGAAAAGTTGCGAGGCAAAGCAGGATCTCCTCGTGAAGATATTTCGGTATGTCGGTATAGACATGTGTGCTCTACATGTTGGGATTTTTAAGCCATTACATTTCATCCTTCTGCAGATTGCCCGAGCACCTAGAGCCACTCCGCGAAAAACAATCGACAGAAATCCCATTCATTGGCACGAAGGTAACTTGGTCCGAATGAGACATGAACAACGAACGATTGGTTATATACGATGGATTGGTGAATCCAAAGATCGCATTCCGATGCTCGGTTTGGAACTGGTGAGTTAACTGTTTGAATAGTCAGCTACAATGCACACCTAACGTACACATTTCCAAAATATGCTAAATTTGATGAATTAATATCAATTCTAATCGTATACAGTATATATTCTAATATAAAGAGTCGATTATCTGTTAATATGACAAACCAGGTTACTCAATAAGATTGATATCTGCCTACCAATATTTCCAGACTGTAATAATTTGCTGAAATTTCATGCTGCAAAAGTAGAATGCAATCAGCTTTTCCCATTAAAAGAAATCAATATTAACATCACGAACATATATTTTATATGTTGGTGCACAATAGAACTTTCTTCACGGTGCAGCATCATGTCCTAGCAATGGTATCATCCTGTACTTCATAGTTATGCTTATTAACTGAAATTGACTTCAAATAAATACTTAATTTCATGACTTGACTATATTAAGTACGGTAGAAACGATTACATAACAATATGTACTGGTTCTTTTTTCTTAAGAGTACATTGTAAGCTCCACATTAAACATGCTTCGACATTGATTTTACCACACAGCAAGGTGTTACCTTAGTTACATGTATCAGACCATGGGAAGTTAACTTTTATTTTACAGATAACAAATCGCTAGATAATAAATGACGTTCAGACACACTAAAGAAAGTATCTTGGTTCTGACATAACGCAGAGTGATAAGTGCAGATGTAGAGGTATATGGAATGTAGAAAATTCTGTTTCTATTGATGATAGACTGTCTCTAGCGTCACAATGTTCTCTAAAGGTATCACCGCACATGTGCGACAGTAACCAAACGTCCTTCGTTATGGCTGTTTTGTGTTAGATAACATGAAATAATCACATTAACAGAGCCTTATAAAAGTGCATAAATATCCTCATACAACGGTTCATAATTGATAGATAATGACAAAATAAATCATTTTCCTAGCTGGCCCCCGATCACAGAGCAACAGGTGGCGTCTTCGAAGGAGAACTACGTTTCCGTCCAAAATCAACCCAATGCTGCATATTTGTGCGCGAATCAGATGTGGTTGAAGCAGGTGATGATGACCGATTAGTTGCGGAATTGGCGATGCTTAATTGTACCCAGTCTCCGAGCAATAGAACCGAACCAAGTCAACGGTGAGTTAATTTCCATATCAAATATGCAATTGACCATGAAGCTGCACGAAGTTGATAGTGGCATAAATGGATTTATTTTTTGGATTTTCTTTGCACAAGGACTAGTGTTTTAGGAACTGATTCATATTATAATGAGTGTGTTGTTGTACATAATATACTATCAGTCAGTCAGTATCAAAACATCGCTTGAAGACATTGGTGTTACACGCGTCTTGTAGTAGACTTTTCAATGGAATCCAGCACTGCTACAATTCTCTCTCTCAGAGCATGAGTGGATTCTGGTCTTGAAAATTTGTAGATCTGATCCCGTCGGCATTCCCATAACCACAAATGGCACATCGCCAGGTCAGGACTTCGAGATGACCGATTCCGATGGCCGCCTCTACCTATCCAGTGATGTTGAGGATTTTCGTGAAGCAGTATTATGGTTCCGAAGCTCCGTCTTGCTGGCAGATCAATGTCTATTTTTTCCGAATGAGCAAAGGAATCACTGTTTCTTGAAGAAGATCACAATATTTTCCAGAATTTCCTGTCCGATCAATGACTTCAGGCACAATGCCATAGTCAAAAGTAGTCATCGCCCGAGTACCAACTGGAGTTTTGAGAGGTTTTCCGCAAGTCAGAAGAGGGTTTTCGTCGTATAATAAAAGCTGCTGTGCAGATTGACTTGTCCATTTAAATGGAAAGCATCATTCTCTAAAACGGTGGTGCGGCAGAAGTTCAACCAAGGTTCACAATCCACCTTCAGTTCTTGCAGTCGACTAAATGTGAAAGGTTCCGATTCAGATTTACTATCAATTATCGTCGGATACAATAGTGTCCCCTTCTCCTGACTCAACTGTAATTCCCCACTTCTGACCTCAGAAATGGATTTTCGGTTATCCACAGGCCAATAGTCTAGCCCAATCTTCATCCGCAGATTTCTGAAAATCCGCATCCTTGTTTAATCCTTGGTTATGATCGATGTTGCTCTAATTCCAAAAGATTCGCTGGCAACCGTGCTCCACGTTGATCAAGTGATGTAGATGAAAGACTCCACGTTTGATCACGTGCAAGTAAAAAGAACTATGAATAATCCTGTGTCATAGTCAATAAGTCAATAAGGCAATAAATGTTTATTTCCAAATACTTTGGAAAACATGGAAAAATATGGGGAACATGTGTGTGAACAAAAACATTCGTGTTTCAAACACAACTATTGAAACTCAGACATCAAAAGTACATTTCAAGCGTGCGGTCAATTTCAACAATAAAAGAAATCGCATTCAGGAAGGAGAGGAGAAAAATTTGATTCTAAATGTCATTCAGTTTGTGTTCTCTGTAGTAGACTGTCGCAACTCTTTAGCTTTTTGAAGAAATTTAGCAATGCATTTAAGATTATTTGGAATATGCGTGTTCATCAACTTGTAGAACTCAGTTGTACTTTTGCAGTGGCAAAATATCGGTGCTAGTTCCTGTCGTAATTTCTGATATCTTGAACATTCAATCATAAAATGATGCAAATTTTCTACCCGTGAATCACTGCATTGCTCACATCGACGTTCTTCATAGCTATCTTCCTTGAAGCAACAGTCAGTAATGTACAGTGTTGTGCAGCAAAATTGCCCACCACTGTTAATTTTGCAAAAAATACAGCTTTTTTCAAAAACTAAAGTGACGTAGGTAAACGGAGTTTCTACTTTTTGATTGATTATATTTCAATCATCTGCTTAACTATCTTTATTTTTTGTGCGTTGCATGAGTTACTATTTTGAGAATGTCGTCAGTTACTATTTTTATCAGTTGGACAAACTGGACATTTATTTATCAAAGCGCGCTACTTTTCGATCGATCAGTCAGGTAATCTTTTGTGGATATTCCGCAGAACATCGCGCTTTGATAATTGCTAATCATGTTTCTGGCTTTAATATCAGCCAAATTTCGCGTTTATTGAAAGTTTCTAGACGAAGCTCTGGACGTACATTTATTATCAAATCATTCAAGCAGACTGGTTCTACTAATACAAAGCGTGGATTTTGTGGCTGACACAATCGTCTGAGCAAAATAACTGAACGAGCATTGGCCCGGGAAAGTATGAAGGATCCGCGTCTTACATCTAGACAGCTGGCTAGGAATCTTTACCATCTCTACTTATCAGAACTAAATTACCATCTCTTTCATCATCACAGCGCAACGTTGGTTTGAAATGGGCACTTGACCATCAAGACCGGAGTACAAATGATTGGGCAAGAGTGATATTCTCCGACGAAACTTCTGTCGACGTGTGTTCTACTCGCACATGTTTTGTCCCTCACAAACAAGGATATCCTGTTACATTGGAGCATACAACTCCTCACCATCCATTTCTTCGAAAGGTGATGTTTTGGGGTTACATTTCGATCTTTGACCCCGAATCGCTCATTCCTGTACATGGGGGATGGGTAATTTTGGTATTGAGAAAACGAGATCAAAGAAATCATCTGATAACAAGCCTCATTCTTTAAGTGTGCGGGGCGGCATTTTACCAAAGTCATTATTTACGATTGTACTCGATCTACCGAATCAATTCATGTGATCTATACTGCATATAAATCGCAGCAATATAATGAATCTGATGAGCGCAAAGATTTCTTAGTTTCATAAATTTTAATCATTTATTATCAGAGAGTCATAATTCACTTTTAAAGTCAACAGAATATCGGCATGTGGTTGGCTCTTCAATTGCGCGATTACTTTGCTCATTGAAATGGTGTATTTATCTAGTAATTTTGATAAATTTTATATTTTCAGAATGCTCTTAACATTGTCATTATGAATATATAACTTCTCATTTGATCTGATATGCTTCTGAAGAAAACGGACTGTGATATTCAATCTCCCAATCCAGTAGACACACCTCTTTTGAAGTTGACGAGGGGCATTTGCCGTCGCTAAAACCGTGTTCTGTCTGAACGACCTACGGTTTCTCTTCAATGATTGAGGGGGCAAAACCGGAAAACTGCAAACCTTTCTCTGCTTGAACGGGCCTTTAAACTGAATAGAAAATTTGTGGGCCATACTAAAACAAAAATTTCATTTGAAAGCTCACAGCAACATTGATTGCATCAGCGCTAGCCATATGGGAAGCGGACGAAAAAATAAGAGCAGTATTCTTAGCCACAATCCAGATTGTGCCATAACGCGTAAAAGAGTGCATTTCCTCTAGAGGTGGCTACACACGCTTTTAGTTTTGTTTCTTTTTACATTTTTGTGACCATTTTTGCGAGACTGGAATGTTTGTTCAGCATTTATTCGCGTTAATACATGTATATGTGTAAAGAAGATATTCGTACTTTTTTTGTAAATTTGATGGGGTGGGCAATTTTCTACAGAACACTGTATTAGATGTGTTTAGTTACTACAGGATATTATGCCTCACACCATTGGCTGCATTTTGAATCTGTTATTCGTCTCTTAATTTTTTGACTTTCAGAGAATTTGGACATTCTCCTACACCGGACATATCAGGCACTATCGCACCCGTACCTAGTTCTGAGTTGCGACGGGTGGTTGGACGAAGTCGAGGAATTCAAGGTCACTGCAACTCCTGTTATCTCGATTCTGTTATTTTCTCTCTGTTCACATTTTCCTTTGCAATGGATTCTGTTTTGTACAGACCACCAACTAGTGAAGACATCGAACAGTTTTTGGAGGTCCAACGTATTCTAAGAGAAGGTAGATTTGCATGATTTGTTTGTTTTATCGATGGCGCTTTCATTTTGTGCTTTCGTCAATGTAGGAATCGTCAACCCTTTGCGTAGACGTCACTTTGTTCGAGCTGACAAAGTAATGCGTCTTCGTGAATTACTTGGACGTCTCGTTCACAAAGATGACATGAGGTATTCTCAAAAGGATATTGAGGAATTGTTTTTCATTTTGATGGAACGAACGTTGCGTGTGGAACCGCTCATTCATTTAAGGTGCGTATGAATTCCCATGAGTTGCACAATGTCTTATAATTAGGAAGCAATTTTCCCACCCTGCTTCTGCCTCAGTTCTATTAAATACATGAATTGGACATTGCTGTGGAATGTTATTTTTGTGGATGCTGCTTTGACGACATATCTATCTGCTCTTGCGAACTTCAGCGTCATTGAAGTCAGACAGAAAAAACATCCCTGTAAATTTTTACTTGTATAATAGAGTTTGTAATTGTTGTTTTGCTTTAGAAAGTTATTCTTGAAAAAAGTCGCTTTAGATAAATTCTTCCCTGTATTTGAAAACAAGGGACACAAAGTTGAAATGAATTTTATAACTCAATGAACACAATGTTCACTTTGATGCCTCATTGTTTTCATTTGGTCTTGATGCTCCTTCGTCATGCCACTCAGCAGATAGGTCCTTCAGCTATGTCCCAGCTGAAGACCCATGTCCGATCGCTAGTGATGATATGATTGATGAAGTCGTCTCTACCTTTCCCATATCTGCTGAGTCTTCTCTATCTTAAATATCACATAAAAGCATGCTTTCTGTGCAATATCTTCGCGTGACTGTCGTCGATCTACCATTAGCTGCGCGATGTGGAGAAGCCAAACTCACGTTCACTGGATCACAGGTTGATTTTGGACTTCCAGAACGTGGAAGACCGTCCATGTCATGACTTCCTCCTTTGACCGCGGCAACCTATTGAGAGGTGCGGCATCTTCCGACTTCTACGGGAAGGTGGTGACACTCAACAGTAGAGTGTCCTAACAAAACATGAATTTGACTATTGTTCACCCATTCTATCGGCTTAGAAGGAATGCTACATCTTGCCGACTGTAGCAATGCTGGATTCGAATTGTTTTGATAATCTTTCATGAGTTTTTCACTGCTACAGTCGTTGAATTTTCATGAAAATTGTTGTGATGGTTCACAAGACGCGCGACAGTCATTCAGCAAAGCATTTGTGAAATGCAGAAGAACCATGTGAGCGGAAATCAAGAGCAGGGGAGCTTATTTTCTGATAGACCTTGAACACATAATTTGCATAATCATTGTGATCGGTATATACTGTGCGGTTAATACTATTATTCATTTATCTATGAATTGTAACCTATATCTATTATGTCGGCATAATTAGATGTGCATAACAGACCTTTACATCTGGTATTTTCGAGCAGTCCATACCCGCGGTTTTGAAAAGTAGCCACAACAATTATTCATCGGGCAGAAAACAATACGGCTGTTATTAAAAGAAAAATGGTAATTATCGGGTTTGCCGGGAAGAACGCAGCATTTACTTCCTTGTAATGAAGGATATAATATCTTTATTATATCAACGTTTTAATATAGTTTTAAATGATATTCTTATGATGAAAATGTTAAGTAAGAACTTAAGTAAGAACCTTAAGAAACTTAAGTAAGAACCCGTACGATATCAAGTCTAAGATGCAAGCTTATGATTTGTGCTTTTTTCATAAGGATCATTTCACAGCAGACAAATTTACCAATTTTTATTTAAGCAATTTTGGACTTCAAGGTTTGAAGTGGTCGTTGTACAACAGCGATTCTGTTTCTTTAATAATAATCATTGTCATATTGTCATTTCAGCTCTGGGGAGAAAACAAATATCTATCAACTTTTCCTCGAGAGTAAGGAAGGTTTGCCGACGGTGCCTGAAACCCAGACGCTATTGGAATTGTCACTGGCGTGTTCCGGAGTGAAGTTTTGTGAAGTATGTTGACTTCCTAACATGTACATAAGTAATGAAATATTCTAGTAAATGTTTCCTCCTTTCAGGAGCCATCCGTCTTGCTGATGTTAATGCCTCGCCATTCTGCTGATGAACAACTTTTTCAGAAAGTTATTCCGTCCCCCGAGCTAGACCTTAGCTTCTGTGTAAATGGATGTGAGTTCTTGCATCATAGTTGAGATTTGGGAATGAAAAGATAGAAAAAAGGTTCTTCGAATTCAGTTATATTCAGTTATATATTTCGTGCTATCATATGTAGGGCCATACGCTAGGTCATAAAGATTTTAGGAAGATATTACGGAAATGTGAATTAAGCATCTTGTGACCGTCATATTTCTTTTAGACTAAATATTTTTTAACAGTATTTAAGTCTTCTTTTGTAACACTGGTACGAATGTAAATGAAGTAATCAAAATCTCAGCAATAGTCGGGTCGTACAGAAATAATCTCAGATTTTATGATGTCATCATAACGACAAGAAATCGAATAATTAAATTCTAAAAAATCATTGAGATGAAGCCCCTCTACCGTCGTTTCACATGGATAAAATCTCCCTGGTGCTGCTCCACTAAGTAATACTAAGTCCCATCTGAGATGCAGCTCTAAAGCATTAACATCACTAATCCCCCATGTTAGGGGCTTGGACGGCACTGACATAGTCAGACTTCAGTCTCTAGCGTTATGATCTTTTTTGTTCGGAGCTTTTCATGACGACTTCCAATAACACTTTCGGGCTGTGCTACGGAGACCAAAAGATGTAGATTTGCAGCTCGTTTATTGAATAACTTTTTAGTGCATGTAATTATTGCCACCAAACTTGAGCATAATATAAAAGAGACATTTTTTGACTCCAGAATCAATTCAGTTGAATGAGCACAATTTGAGTTACAGCCCATACAGTCATTTGAAAGAAGTTGGCAATTTTTGCTCTAAATTTAATTTTTGTTTTTCGACTTTCTCGTTGTTCGAGGGGCTATGAATTGCCCCTTATTACATGAATGACATGCATTGATCTTATTTTCTTCTTATTTACTGATCTTACTCCTTGTATTTTCTAAATCATAAATTCTTTGAAAATAACTTAAATAAAAATTGATAAAACGAGATCAGTTTGTTTCGTTTGCGAGACATGCTCGCATTTCATGTACGCCTCCGCCGAAATGTGGGCAGTTTCTTCCGCGATTTGATACCGACAGAGCGACTTTAGCAACTGATTGAAGTCGATCATTGCAGTGTCAACGCTTTCTCCTGAGCGTGAACATCGGGGTCGCCCTGTCTTCACCAAGTCGCCCGGTCTTCCTTGAATGGCTTTGGTGCAAATGGCCATAATTGTAGACCTTGAAGGAATAGTCTCATTTTTACCGAATTTGGCGCGCTATTTGCTCTGAACACTGGTGGGGGACTTAATATACTCACGCCAAATAGCAATCTTGAAGCGTTTTGCTGCAGAATTACGAGTAGACATCTTGTGCAGTAGTAGCATGAAAGAAGTCATCCAAATATGACGTTAATGACAAGCCAATGAAAAAAAAATGATAAGCCTAGACCCACGAAAATTTGTTTATGGTTTTGGTGCACTCATAGAGATAGATTCATTTGTGTGTAGGCTAGTCTAGAGCGAACATAATCCTATCCCAGCCATCGCATGCAATAATAGCAAACAATAGAGATTGACACAGATATTCGTCTCTCTTTGGTTTGTGTGATTGGCCAAGCGCGCACATTGCAGAAGTGGTTCACATCAGCGAACACACAAACCTCAGCGGTCATATTGGAGACTGGCCTGTTAAGTAAAAAGCACCTACCTTTGACCCAATTTTTTCCGTGAAAAATTCGTCAAAGGGAAATATTATTCACACTGTGATCATGATCATCATCACGATCTAATGATCATGATCTAAATTTACTGACCAAGTTGGTTTAATGTAGTGTCAATGTTCTATCTCGTTAGAATTCAGGCTTCAAAAAAAGCAAAACAAAACCAAACCAAAATGCACTTCAAAAAAACAATCTTAGAGAGTTGTTTCTTGAAGAGTCGGAATAGCCGATTGCTATGGAGTTCCGTTTAAATGTGAACAATTTATGAGATAACCTAATGGTGAGACAACGAAATATTGTCATGGAGGTCACATAGCGTTAGCCTGTCGATCAACGAAAAGACGAGACAAAAATTAAATTTAGTGTACAAATTGCCATCTTTTTTAAAATGACTGTAGTGCAAGTCATATTCATTCAATCAAAAGAATTCCTTTGATGTTATTATCAAGTTTGGTGGGAATAGTTAAAAAATTATTCAATGCACAACTTGTAAAGCCATATATGGGACATCCTGCACGTGGTTGCCAGACAAAGTTCGTAGTATCGTAGATAGCTTAACTTCTTACAAAATGCTTGGATCTGATGTTTGTCATCAAGTAAAGAGAAAGTTGTTCCACATAGTTGGGAAGTTCATTTTGTCTGCATGGTAAATTCATTCTCAAATAATTGTCACCCAATAGTTATTATGAACCATTTACCGGAACTCGTTAGTTGATCTGATATCATAATTGGGTGATAGTATTTCAAATATCAATTTTCTGCTGAAGTGGACATCAAATTAATATAATGGAGTGTATTTACGTCGGAGGATGGAAGTGGAATAAGTTAATTTCTGGAGTCCGAATTTTAGTACCATAGTTGATTTCTTCGTAGGACTAAGTTGACCTCAAAAGTTACATCAAGTGATACTTCAAGTACCGAATTCAATGGGGGTTTCTTTTCATTTTTTCGTTTATATTGCTCCTTTCTCAGCCGAGTGTTTTGACGAAGTGTGTATCTGATTCCTTCGAAATGTGTGTTTGTCATGTGATATAAAGCAAGAACAGATAATTAACTTCCTACCAATTAAAATTATCATTACATGTAGAATCTCTAATAACATCGCATATAGGGCTTGTACGATCGTGTGTAAACATTTTTCGATCATGCAATGTTCCCTTAAACGAACTCCTCAGGTCAATTTGACTATTCTAATTAATTTCAGGTTATATCAGTTCAGTTTGTCTCACGGAGTTGATCTACATTTTTAACAGAACTAATCAACTCGAAGAGATTTCTGTAAATTTAGATTAGATTTTAAACTATTTTTAGTGCCACATAAATGCTCCATAATTATTGGGTCTATGAAAAATACGAAGATTTAATGCTCTTTATCACTTTGTTTTTAGATCCACATTTATGCTACAATTGTGACCGTCCTGCTGAAGTAGAATGTCCAAGTTGTATCTACGATATCGGAAATGTTCCGTCCATGGAAGTTGCTTTTCAATGTCGAGCTTGTTGTAAGAAGGTGAGATGTTTAATATTATTATTATTATTCTATTTCATTTCTACGTTTCACGTAGTTATGAGTTCCACTCTATTATCTTGTAGTATTACTTGCGAAAAATCACGTCGGCTGTATTCGAATAGATAATATTGAAAGTTAAAAAGATTTCAGAATTTGAAAATTGATTAAAATTGAAATTCTATGTTGATAGTCATCCTATAAGCAATCGGATTAATCTTCATTCAATGTCATTTTTACAAATGAGGATTATCCAGGAGCTGAATATTTCGCATCTTAATCATTTTCTACAATTGGCTGCCTTCAGTGTCAGCATATTCCATGCTAAAAAATGTTACAAATATTTAGCAGTTTTCTTTATTTGTTGTCATAAATGCCCAGTGTTGCTATTTGGTAACACTTGTTTTTGAATTCAATAATTGATGAAATAAGTTGATAAGTTAATAAGGTTGAGTTATGTGTTATCTCAATGGACTTCGTTTCCATGAAATATTTCAGAATTTGAAGAAAATGTCGTAGTCAATGGCTTAATGCCATTTTGGGGACTCGTTATTGCCTTAATTTTCTCTGGGGTACACGAGGGTTAATAATGGTCGAAGAACACTGATCTCTTGCAAGCCGGAAGCAATGAATTCTGAAATCGATTCTCCGAAGTCGTCAGGAAGCGGTCACTATTGTTAGCATTAGAATTGACTTTCAGATAGTGATGTCTAAACCAAAAGAACATGTACGGTAATGAGCAGTTATGAAAATGCATGCAGAATGTGGATGTTTCTATTAGACATCGGTAACTAAAACATAAGAGCTTTAGTTAGAGTGTAAAAAAACAGATGCATCAACACTTACTTGCGATACTCTTGCTGATATATTCGCACATGCTTTACCTTGAACGCGCTGTATTGTCACGTCTATCCAATGTGATCAAAAGGTTGATATGTTCCTCTGTTTGCATGCAGTTACACACTCGAGAACGGGAACATCGTCCTGAAGCGTATTCAGTGAGTGAAGATTTCCAAAGAATGCGACAAAGAGTGCCAATGCGGTTGAGATTGAATGCAGTGATTTGTATTCGATCACAACACTACGTCAGTTTCGTCCGGTCTGGCGATGATGCTGCATCACCTTGGGTGTTTTTCGATAGCATGGCGGAGCGCATTGGTGAGTTAAGAAATGTAATAGTCAGATGTTCAGAAAATAAACAGCAGAATCCATTAGATATAGACAAAGTTATCATAAAAAATTAGAAAAATTGTAATCGGGAAATAGAATCTTAAGATTTATTTGCTATTTCCAGAATGCTTTTATTATTATTTTCTATCACGGCACGAATCTAGC
The DNA here is from genome assembly GCA_907163375.1 of Prostheceraeus crozeri. Taxonomy (NCBI): domain Eukaryota; kingdom Metazoa; phylum Platyhelminthes; order Polycladida; family Euryleptidae; genus Prostheceraeus; species Prostheceraeus crozeri. Next base: position 220,449 of record CAJQUW010015234.1, on the reverse strand, counting down.
ACGGCATCATCTCTTAGACTTAACTGTTGTCTGCGGATGTCCTGGAATACCTGTAGGGCACGCATGATTAGTCATTTTATGGGCTCTAAATTCTCATGAAAATACAGTGCGAGCGTAATTTATCACAAACAAAAAAAGGCGAAAGTTTTTTCCTTATTATTTTCACTTTTTCTGGGTACATATTGATCTTCCATTATGGCAATTATTTTGATTAATTTTATTTCACAATTTTGTCCTCCAGATGATTTATTCATATATGTATGTAGGACTTCTTTTCCAATATCGTCACTCTGTACCAGGTGCAATTTAATATCAAACTCAGGAGTTTAGGGTTATAACTACATTTCAAGTATTTCTGTGGAATCTAGCTCTGATAAAGTATGGATGAAGTTCATGTGACGCTAACAGCGGAGCTGAATGTGCCAGTAACATGTTAAATTAAAGATGATTGATTGAGTAATTTTTGACTTTACCTTGATTATCAGAATTGATCTCCAACATTTACATTAACCCATGTTAATGACTACTTCGCGACGCAACTCTTAATTCTAGATAAATGAAATATTGAATCAATAACTTCCTATCTTTTTCAGAGGAACGCCACTATCTGCCAGTCGTTCAAACTGTGAATGTGAATCATTGGCTAGCGGCTGCTCAGAAAAGCATGAACTGTAAAAAGGATAGAATTCGCGCCGATCTCAACGTTTCTGCCATAGTGGATGATCCCAGTGAAATTGATTTAGCTGAGAGGTTGTTTGGAGATGGTTACATGTGTGTTTATAAAAGCTCAGATGCAGGTCTCTATCGCTGATTGCCTGTGTCTACCGGCACATTAATAGTTTTTGTTTTTATCGGATATCAATTATTTCTAGTATTATTTTGCACTACCTTTTTATAAACTTTGTAATTGTGCACGCCCCATCTTTGTAGATGCGAACCATCTATTGTTGACCATTAGATAATAAAGATGAGAGATCAGATATTGTTTTGCTGAAGCTTGAAAAGGTGTTTTGTTAAAGTTCCACATGTAAGGGTTGTCGGTACCAAAATGGGTTTCAAAACAAAAAGACATCATCATACAGTCAATTCACGAAATAGCAACTTTCTTCGTGTTATAGGAGAGTAGGGTAGTCAGAGAGAAGTGGTCATGACAAGAATCAGGATGCAAACAATTGCAAATTTCAAAAGTCAAATGCAGCTTTAAATATGCTTCCTTCAGTCAGTTTTGTCGACTATTTTCCGTCAGATATGTACAATAGGATGGACCAAAAAATTTTTCTCTCGATTTTCTATGTTCCCACCTCACTAAAATGTGCCACTTGGTGAGAAAGTAATCAAGTAAAATTTTCAGAAGTATTGGTCATCGTTAAGTGCCCAGTGAAAAAGCCGAAGTCGGCCAGACTTTGGCACCGAATTCCTGCCGACTTTGGCAGTGGGAAAGAGAGCGGAAGTCCAGCCAAAGTTGGCATGCCGACTTCCAGCCAAAAAAAAAATACCGCCAACATACTACTTGATTCTGTTTTATCAAGCAGTATGTTGACGGTTATCATAATTCAATCTCGGGATATAAAAACACCTTTTTTAACACGATCTAAATATTATATTATAATGCCCACAAATCAGGATACTCATCATCCGGTAATTCTGACAAGAAGCGACTGTTTTTCCTCGCACAGAGCCATATTCTTTGTCTTTTGATCCGCATAGGAAGAGGTAGCTGGATCAAGTGTCCCTCGTCATCTCGTGTGAATTTTCCAGGGAATCCACATCTTCCACAATCCTGTAAAAAATTTTGACATAATGAAATATAACATATACCTACGGCACAGAAATTGTGGGTACCTATCAGATATAGAATTTGATGACTGGAGAAAAGTAGACATAGATGTTTAAACCAAAGTTTCATGTCTTTCTCTGTAGATTTGTGTACTACAATCTGTATGCCACGTAGTGTAAACGCAACGAAAAATCTATCAATTGAAATAGTCGTAGCAGATAATTGAAGAAAAATTGATGTTTTAAATGATAAAAAACATCATTTCTGTGTATAAGCAATATTTATGAATATTATTGTAACAATCAGTTCATCAATTGACGAATATAACAAGTTAAATAAATATACAAATACTTCTTTGTCACTGCCCATAATCATAATAAAATTATCAGTGCTGCTCTAGTTTTAAACAGCAAATCATATTTTTATTCTATGAATGCAAGTTGCTAAGTATTCAGGATCTTTTGTCGCCTACTATTGCATATTTCGGTGCAATACATTTTTTGACAACAAATAGAACTTATAAGATTGTGACATATTTCGCGTTTCTTTCTGAGTCACACACATTGTGACAACAATGCAATGATGCCTACCAGCATGCTTTAGCCAATCCTATTGATATGTCAATTACATGAAAACAATGTCAATAACCACCAGACTTCAGGCCACATGGGAAAGGCTGTCTTTTTTTTATCACGACACATTCAACTATGAAAAATTGAAGAGAACTTTAATTTTCAATTATTTTAAAAATGATCAATTGAGAATTTTGTATAGAGCTTGAAGTTTGAACTGATGATCAATTAATCATAACAACAGGTCCATAGATCTATACATATTTTTTTAAATTGCGACTTTGTGGTTCACAATTCAAGTAAATTTTGATCATTCACAATACATTTGTTGTTTTACAATTAATTATAATGATACAATGAAAGATAATTAATATGAGCTCATAATAAGACAATATATATAAAAACATGTAATAATTAATTGATGTATAATATAATGAGAATAATATGAAAAAGTTAAATACGCCTTAGCTTATGTATTAGCCTACACATTGATTGTCAAAAATTCTTCATTATGATTTCTCGGCATGCCTATGTTTGCTAACTTTCCATGCAGTAAATTCATTGCCTGGAGGCTGGTTTTATAACGCTAACGGAGGCCTATCATACAAAAAGATGTGATATTTGACTAATCGACCTTTAAGTCATCAAGGAAAGGCAAATGATCAATATTGATTGTTAGTCCGGGTGCTACTGACACTTTCTTCCTAAATTCGCGCACAAAGGGCTTAACAGCATGGATTTGTAAATCTTGAAACGCTGAATACAAAAATCAAATTCTTGAGTGTCACAGCCAGTCGCTTTCGATTAAAGGCAAGGTTAAAGGATTCCCATTGGAATCCAATTCTAAAATTCAAGAAATATCTATGGATTGTGAAATACCTGGCCATTTTCGTACATTTTCTTTTGCAGAAAAGAAACTATTTATCAGAATGTCATGAAATCTGAAACATGATTGAGTTCAGAACATCAACTTCGATATAAAAGTTGAAGTGAGTCACATGATTCAGCATTTCATGTCTGAGATACTCTACAAAATGAGTAAAATTACCAAAATTAAATCAAAGCATGAAATTTACTCATTTTGTAGAGTATCTCAGACATGAAATGCTGAATCATGTGACTCACTTCAACTTTTATATCAAAGTTGATGTTCTGAACTCAATCATGTTTCAGATTTCATGACATTCTGATAAATAGTTTCTTTTCTGCAAAAGAAAATGTACGAAAATGGCCAGGTATTTCACAATCCATAGATATTTCTTGAATTTTAGAATTGGATTCCCATGGGAATCCTTCAACCTTGCCTTTAATCGAAAGCGACTGGCTGTGACACTCAAGAATTTGATTTCTGTATTCAGCGTTTCAAGATCTACAACTTTGTTATTATTGTTCCGTTCTCCCAAAAATATATGCATGCAAATCTCTATGAAATTCTGCTCAATGCCTTACGTCACAAAAGATAATTTCATGTGCATTCTTTTAAAACTGCATTATTATGTTTCTCTATGATCTTGCTATCAATCATTCATTCGCAACAGATTGAGCTATAGCGCTTCAGAGAATTTCGCTTCATTCTATCATTTTATTTACCAAATTGCAATTTTAAAGACAATGCCATCAGTGGTTTAGATATAAAAGCACACATGCTAAAAAGAATCAGTTATCAAAAAGAAATTTTGTCCAATAGAATTAAGCTAAGAAGTCACAAACGCAAAAACAATTATACAGACGCAATCTACTATTTAACAATTAAGACCTAGCTGTCAGTAGCGGCAGTGAGTACAGATTAATGACCACAGACCGAAGGAATAACACTCGCATCGCAGAATCTCTACTCATTGCCGCTGCTGACAGGTCTTAATTGTTGAATAGTAACACAATGTCAGTAGCCTATCATTGTTTTTGCGTTTGTAGCTTCTCAGCTTTCTATTGGACAAAATTTCTTTTTGAAAAATGATTGATTTTGACATGTGGGCACTAAAACCACTGATGAAGAAGACATTTTCATTGAAATTGAAATTTGATAAAAAAAATGATAGAATGAAGCGACGTTCTCATAACCATTCATTATTTTTTAATAAACATTTTTAGAAAACTGAGTGAGTGATGCTATCCACTTGAATAATAATAGATGAAAACTATCCGCGTTTAGTGGCCACGCTTGCTCTATTCAAGCATCAAGGAATGACAAATACAAATTGCATCTTTCACAGAAAGACGCATGCCTCAATAGAGAGAGCAAAACGTGGTCAAGGTACTTAGATAGCTTTCATTATTACGCTTAAGTTGACAGACCATCGTTAGATACGTACTGGGAAATACTTCATTACATTTAAATTCTACTTTTCTATGCGAGTGCGTATTGTTTGTCGCAATGAAATTGATTTCATAAATTTTTTTGAACGCAGCTGTTTTTTAAAAATTATATAATTTATTGAAAGTATTTATTGTCTATGTCTCAACCGCACATTGTCATCTTTTGCATAGCAATTTGACATATCGTTTATTTAATTTCATTGTTGCTAATCTGAAATACAATATTAAAACCGAATAATTTATTAATTGTTATTATTGCTAGTTTCCCTTTCATCAAAGCAGAGGCCCCAACAATTCGCACATGCATAATTACAGAGAGGACATGTCAAAGCTAGGATATAGGCCTACTACTCCATGCGGCACACAGCTGCACGATTCGTATACGATTCAAACTTTTTGCGAGTCAGAATGTGTGTCACACACCAAAAGCAGTATCACACGTTGGTCCGCGTGAATTGAACATGAGCAAATAAGAGGGAGAGAACAAATACAGGTGAGCAAGTATGTGATGCGAGTGGCAAGGCCAAACACACGGGAAATCTTGGCAAACAGACACAAAATACAGATTGCGCTCGCTCCGCAAAGGAGGTCATAGACAGCAACAGACATTACGTAATACTAATTGACTATACACTCAGACAACGAAAACAAGGCAAGGAAAAAATATAGGTAGACACCTAAATGAAGGAGGATAAAAAAGACAAATGTTAAACATGTACATGAGAAATAAACTATGCAGACGCCAAACACAATAATACGGAAAATTAGATATTGTAGTTTCGAATGTTCCAAACAAGAATCATAAAATGATATGATTATTCAGTTTTAAGATAATGTCATCGTCAATGACAGCTAGGAATAGAAATTTTCTAGAGCTAGTCTTTACATCCAACCTAAAGAAGCACAGCTTCCCTTTTGCACCATGCGAGAACGGAGTACATTCAAAAGATCACAAAATCATATATCCAAGGGAAGCTATGCAATTATTAAATATCTCTATTAAATTATCTAAATTTTCGTCGATAAACTGACAACCTGCTGAAAGGAGCAGTGTGGAACATCTCGCGATTTTATCAAATACGCAGACATTCAGGGCAATGATTTTATTGAATGTTGATTAAGTACGGAGTTTCATGATTTCACTGTACATGCACTATATATTTCACATGTAAATATTTTCTATTTTTAAATTGCACTGTTCCGTCCAACACTTTGGTTTCGTCATATCGAATAAAATACGAAGTTCACAAAGATTCAGACAGAATCCATGCATGAGAATTTAAATATGGAAGTTTTGTTTTTTTGAATATCCATTAACCGCATCGCACTCTATTAACTTGCATATTACCCAATCGCACCAATACAATCATCAATATAATTTCTTGAAATTTGAAATCAATAACTTCTCATGATTTGTCTTTTCATTTAAATTAGGCTATTATGTTTTAATATTTAACGAATAGGACTATTTGAAAGCTGTCAAGATATAAGCGGACTCATTGACACCTGGCGCACGATAGATGAATAGATATTTCATTCCAAAACTATTTGGTAAGCTTCAGCATCTATATATAATAATGCCGAGCAGAGATTGAGTCATATGCAATTAGTTTTGACAAGATGACGGACCCAGGTGCAAGCGATCTTTCTTTTTTTTGCAAAGTGATGTCATGATGGCATGTAAATGCCATCTTGCATAATAAAGAGAAAGATCACTTACACCTGGGTAATTCTGCTTATTCAAAACTATATATAAAAATAATTTCGTAAAATATGACTTATGCAGTTGATCATTTATTTTCAGCAACCCCTACATGTGCAGAAAATAATTCTCTTTACTACTAGGCCTAAGATGAAAAGAAATTAGACATCTCACCTGTAAGCTCGCAATTGATGACATCAATCGTTGGAACACATTTTGATATCATATGCATCAGGGTCCAGACTACGTGAGAATGCCGATCATGAGATGATTTTCAAAGATCTGTTTTTCTCAGCGAACAATGTCGGAGATAAAGTCGCTAAATATGAAGAGTGAATCAAATCACAAAATGTTTTGTAAGATGACAAAGGCAGAAGTTCAATCACGGCAACTGCCTATGTCTGCAACTTGAAAAGATCCATAAATGACTTCTGCGAATTGATTGTGAAGGTCGAACAGCGGTAGCAGATTTGAATTTCCTCTGAATGTCTAAAGAAGCAAATGGTCATCGAGGCATCGTTTTAAAAAGTTGGGTAGTACTTGTGATCGTAGGCAGTAAACTGTGTCACAGGACACGAATCTAAGACCGATGCGCTGCGCAAGTAGAATATGAATGACTCCATGACCTCTGCATCCTTTCTCGCTGTCATGTGATGATTGAGACACGTCGATTGAAGGTCGCCAAATATCAGTAGCCCAGTAGGCGGGAACACGGAAATATTTTGTGCGCGCGATTCTCCTTTACTCGCGCAGCATAAGTAACATGAAATGATGTCCGCGAGCGATATCTTTTCTCCCTATCATTGTCATGTGAATGAGGCGCGTCGATTGAAGGTCGCTAAATAGCCCGGGTGGGCGTATGGAAATAATTTGCGCGCGCAGTTCTCCTTCAGTAATGAAATGTGAGGTTTGCGTCGGAAGACATACACAAAAAGGATCAACTGGAGTGCGTTCTTCTGATATTGAACTATTGCAATTGCAATAAATGCAAAAAAGTGCAGACGCAAAAATTTTGATTTCATAATAGTATATCATATCATGCGAAATAATTATGATTTCATGAATCAAATTTTTAAGAAATTTATGGGGAGAAATTTTTGATGCATTTTTACTCAGCATGTGCATAAAGATCAATTTGCTTTCGAAGATGAGCATTAGTAGAGTTTACAAAAACTATTTAGGAAACAGACAGCAAGAAGTGAGTGAAGGAGAGAGAAAGAGAGAAGATGAACGACAGAAGAGATATGACGAAGAGAGGGAGAGAACAAGAAGATAAAGAAGAGAAGTGAGCTGAGGAGAGACAAGAAATGGAAGAGGAAGATAAGTGAGTAGAAAGAGAAGAAAAAGGAGATGGCTGATATGAGAGCATGGACGGAAAGGAATTAAGAGAAGCGAGGAAGGAACGAAGAGAGAGTAAGGGAGAGAACGAGGTAGAAAAGAAATCAAAATGAAAGTTCAAAATTTGTCTTTATATATAGTCATTTATGACAATTCTCTGCATAGAAATAGTCCTTTATATAATCCTTACTTATCCTAGTACTTATATTGTTCCTATACTTGCCTTCTGATCTAAATGGACAACTTGTGACTTGATGGAAGGCCTACTTGATTTCGATAGTACGACCACAATTTTCAAAATAATGCAAAAAAATTTAGTTCACCGCAATGTCAGGATTAGCCTGCATTTTCCATTATAAAGTGTAATATGCTACATCACATGATCCGAAGGCGGAGCAGCGAAAAGAACTGAGGTATACGTGGTCAGAGACTGACAAGCGGCTGTAAAAAGTTTATCAGTGTATGAGCACTATTAGAACGAATAACATCGAAAAAAAGTCAAGAACTCCACTTTCCTGTATAAGATCCAGTCTCTTTTTGTTTCTTTTCCAGCCTGCATAATGAAACAATGCAATGTCTTTGTTGATAACTCTCCGACCATTTAAGTTTTCTGTGCCTTGCGCGCACACGGTCGTATATACGATGCTCACAATTGCGGAGGCCATAATAGAAGTGCATCTACAGTACCTGTCATAAGTTTGGAAACCCCATACACGAAAACAATAATTTTGTTAAATCAAAACTATAAAAAGTAATCCAAAATTTACATGTATTTCTGAAGTGACTATGAATGTCTTTATATTATCGTGGCAGGCTACTTACATCAGTATTTTGATGGATAGTACTTATTCTTCATCACTGCTTGAATTCTTGAAGGCATTGATGCCACAAGTCTGTTGCACAACATTGGATCAGTTTGTTGGTTCCACAGATCAATTATTGCTTGTTTCAACTGCATGATGGAGGTTATCTTCAATTTGTTGATTTTTCTTTTCATTATGCACCATAAATTTTCAATGGGATTTAAGTCGGGTGAATTCGGTGGCCACTTCAGAGTCTGGATAGCATGATTTTCAAGCCATTCTGTGACTTTCTTTGATCTATGGCACGGTGCGCCGTCTTGCATGAAAATGCTTGCGTCTCGGATCGTCATGAACGGAAGGAGATGAGACTCTAGAGTTTCTAAATATCTTGATGAATCCATATTGACATTCTGAGGTAAGATAGCCAAACCTCCTCTTCCAGTGGCGGAAAAACAAGCCCATACCATCACGTGCGGAGGATGCTTCACCGTTGGTTGGGTAAACCGATGATCGGACGGATCAGATTGTTTTGGTCTTCGGACACGCCACCTTGATTGATCAAACAAATAAAAGTTAGACTCATCTGACCACATGATGTGACCCCAATCGTCAGCTGTCCAATCTTTTGTTCGCATACAAAATTCTTTCCTTTTCTGCAAATGGGCTTCCGTCATTAGAGGTTTCCGCTGAACTTTGCGAGCCCATAAGTTAAAGTATTTCCGCAAAACACGAGAAACTGTTTCCGTAGACACACACCGTAGAGGAGATACTTCTCGGATGAGATCATTAGAAGTTAGGAAAGGATCTGCCGATATGACCTTCTTCATTCGTCTCTTTGTATGTTTGGATACCTTGGAAGGTCGACCGCAACGGCTACGAACTGAGAAATTTCCTTCCATGTTGTATCGTTTCAAAATCTTTGATACAGCTGATTTTGAAACTTTCAGCTGTATGCAAATCATCTTGTGGCTGAATCCTGCTCTTTTCAGCTCCACAATCGCGCCTCTCTGTGTGTCAGTTAGTTGTTTTCCTGATCCCATTGCAATGCAGAAATGAAAATGAGATGACTCGTCACTGATACTTAGAACATACACCCGTATTAGTAAGCTATCTATGCTATCGCTATGACGACGACAATGCAGTAAGCTCGAATGGGATTGACAGCCTAGATATCTGATAATCATTAAAATCATTAACTGCTATTACCATAGAATCTCTGTTATCTAGGGGACATTCCAAGCACATATTTTGCAATCAGTGGAACAGCCTATGACAATAGCAGGCTTCAAGCGCACACCTAATTGTAACCGATCACGGTCAAATTTGGTCAAATACCCGAGATGAATTGTAGACGAAAATCTGAATTTTCATGTCCCACCTGGAATAATTGGAATCGGACAGTCCTAGCGGAATCTACAGCTTCCCCAGTCCACATCTACTCTCATTTTTCAATCTCAACAATGAATTTTGCTTCGGAGCATGACCCGCCTTGCTAGTCTTCCATGGTGCCACTGGCATTTCGTCATGTCTCCTCTAGACAAGCAGAGGAGGGAAACATCCATTTCTATGGTTATTACTGTGGAGTGAGATAATTTTGACAAAAAAAATAGGATACGAGTGAATGCAGTATGAATTTCATAAAATCACTGACTTGGGACACGGGGTTTCCAAACTTACGACAGGTACTGTATATAGGCCTACATGCTAGTTTTTATTATAGTGCATTATAACGAATTATAAGGAAACATTTGTCCTTGATAGCAAGTGAATTGAGAAAAATCTTTTCAATAAATCGGTCTTCGCTTGCAACACTTGGTTGTTTTTGCTTCTTGCATTAGTGGGTGGAGTGACGAGTCCTCAGGCTTTTTGCCTTACTTTTGAAATTCGAAAGCGATTATGACGAATTATTAGGAAAAATCGGCAACACAAAATCAATATGATCAATATCAATAGTAATGAATATTATCCATAAATGCAGGTCTACAAATTATTGCTAAGTATGAATTAAAAAGATCCTAATAACGCAATAAAAATTAGGCCTAATAGGGCCTACTGATATCGATAGCACTTAATAATGAAGTAGGCCCAACTGGTACCCGAAGAGGCCAAAATGATGCATTTGTTAAAAATAGTACCGGAACTCCGGTAGGCTTAGGTGATATGCAAATAATTTATTCTGAAAGTTTAATCAATGCATCACATAATCGCAATTATTGAAAACTATTCCAATTGTGGTGAAAGAATGCATTACTTCTCCACCTTATTTGCATATATACAATGGAAACAATTCATAAAGAGGTAAAAATATATAATACCAAACCAACGACAACACAGAAGTAAGCAGAACTATTAATTGTGTTGCCAAACTCTGAGGGAAGTGGGACCAATTTCGGTTGCCAACTTATGCGCCAGCTTGGCATGCCAACTTTTGCCAACATAATAAAAATCTATACACTGATAAAAGATCAATCACAAACTGTCTAGATTCAACTGTAAGCATCATTTGCTTTGTTTTATCATGATTTCTTTACTCAAAAGTACTAGATTTCGAAATTGAAAAATTATGCCGACTCATGCCAACCGGCGGAAGTCAGACCGACTTCTGGCCGACTTTGGCTTTCACACTGGGTGGTGCCTCAAGGTCATCCAATCTTTTCTATGAAAATGAGTAGTAAGCTTATGAAATGGCAATTTTGTGCTATATTTCAACAAAAAGCAACAACAGTTCTTGTAACAGGCACTCTATCGCTTCACTCTCAGTATATGCTTAATTCATTGGTACTCCGCCTTTTAGGCTTCCCTTTCCGCAAGTTGGGCGGATGCTGCAGTATCTTGGCCGCAGCGTCCTCCCTGTCTCCAATGCTGAAGGAGTCAGAGAACAGCCCAAAAACAGCTAGCTCCGGAGTAAGGTACCACAAATGCCTGCCAAAAGCATCTCTGGCCGCACCTCCAACATCTGGATCCACATAACAATATCTGATTAGATCTTTCAGCAGCGCGAGATCTACAGCCGCTGCCTCGATTGTCAGCGGAGATCGGAGCCAGGGCACTATGTGGAGCATAGCCACAAACTGCATGAAGCGGTGAAGTTTTGCTACGAATTCCGTCGAGTAATTAAGCTGCCTGCTGAAGAGAAGCATTTTCCCGTAGTAAAGGATATTCGCCATCCAGCGAGCGTGATGGAAGGCACCTGGCTTCCTGAATTTTATTTTCAGATCTCTGCCACCAAGTAGTGAATATGCGATTTCTGCCGCTTCCTTGTAGTCCTCACGTAGCCATTGGTTAGTGTTGGTCAACAATGCCCTTAGCTGATCCAGAACAGACGTTTGCCGAATAGCCATCCAACCTTCACGTATCTCCAAAGTTGACCAGCTTGCTTTGTTGAGGGTGGGCCGGATGTCTTTGAAATCTCTGTTGGAGGGTCCGGTAGTTTTCCCGAACACTTGCTCCAACCTGGCGTAACAGAAGCTCCAGGACATGATGACGGCAAGCCAGCCACATGAGCTTCCTATTGAGCAACCGCTCCAAGATCACGCAAGTCCCTACATGTTTTCCAGTGTTACTAGCAGTTGTGTCAAAGGAGAGAGCAACAAGACCATATTCCAGCTGCCAGTCTTGTACCGCATGATGCACGACAGCTGCTTGGTTTGCACCGCTCGATGAGTCCACCGTGGGAATCTCCAGCAGCTTCGCCCCTCCTTCCGCGCTCACCACCACTCCAATCCGGTCCCGAAGAAGCTCAAAATCTTCCACAATCTTCCCATCCCAGTGCACTACCAAGTTCTCTTTCTTTTCCCCAAAATACTTTTCCTTCAATGTCTTCGACACCTTCTCTCTCACCACCGTGGCAGTCGATGCCTTGATCACTGATGCAACCGTGGCAAATAGCTGGCTCTTTGAAAGCCCGTGGCGGTCAGCACTCACACAGACTGCCTATGTTGTCAGAATCTTCCTAGGCAGCCTTACTGTCACCCAATCACCCTTCCTCTCTCAGTCTCTGACCTATCATTTTCTCTGTCATCTATTTCAGTGATGATATGTTCATTGCTCTCACTCTCCTCATCAGTGTCGTCCATCAGCTGCACCAAAGCATTCTGTGACTCTCGCCGCTGTATCTCTTTCCTTCTCCTCCCATGCTCTGCCTCTTCTCTCTCAGCTTTCCTCTTTCTCTTCGATACATACTCTTTGTCTACCTCACCCATCTTCAAGAGCCTCACACTCCTTTGATCTTCGAGAAATTCACGATCTTCCTCTATTTTGACGATTTCTTGCAGCCGGTGATGGGAGATGTCGAAGAGCTTGTCTAGACCATGCCGGAATTGCTCTTCCTGCTTCTGCTGAGTGTCAGTTCTTCTGATGTGATTCTTTTTCACCTCTCGCAGCCTCTCGTACTGCTTCGATATAGATGTGGTGATGTGCTTATGCTCACGTGTTGGAAGGTGAGCATTCTCCCAAAGCCAAATAACGTCGTAGGCGGTCTCTCGGGCACTTTCTGCGAGGGAAACACCGTTGCTGATCCGCCCCATGAGCTGCTGCAAAGTTTCTTTTGTTGTGGGGAGTGTGGTCCGTGGCAGCACGAAATTCCCTTGAAGCTCCACCAGGAACCGGTCGAAGTCGGATGACTGACGCGAAATTCGATTTTTCGACATGTGGTCTGAGCTGCAAGTGAAAATGTGTATGTCGAAGCAAGACTTCATTAGAGTGGATCGCGTGGAAATCAGCTTGCGCTCTATTTGACTAAAGGAGCAAGAAGAGAGAAGAAAATCTGGTTTCTATGGTGCAAAGATGAAATAAAGACATTGCTTCTAATCATGATTTCAAGAGTTCTGAAAACAAATGCTCTGAAAACGTCTCTACAGCCTGTGACTCACCAGCTAAACACCTTCCCACGTAGGTCGTTGAATCGATGTCAATCGAAATCTGCTCGCACTGAATGTATTCCTCAACGATGCACAGTCCCACAAAGCGGCGCTAACAAACTTGACAAGCACGTCTTGTTTCACACGCAGACAAAGCGAAAATGTACAGATCAAAAACTTTGGAAGTTGTAGACTGTGAGCTCCAATGAAAATTTGAAAAACAAAGATATCTGCTTCCTGCACAGATATCACTATGGTGACTCCTGTTATTTCAATGCACAACAGCGATCCAATGTCTTTATTGAGGACAGATGAGCTATTTCCAAAACTTGGAAATGAAGAGATAAAGGAGCTTTAACTCTTGTTGGTAGAAATGATATTGATAGCTTTTGGTGAAGTTGCAATTGGTTGCTAGTCGATTGGATATGCGGTCGACTATTGAAACAAAAGCCAGCCACGTCTTCAGATCCTAGCATTCCTCGTTCTTAAGTCATGAGTGGACCTATATCGCCCTGCATCCTACCAAAAACTAGTGAAGATAGCAAATTTGCACAAAAAATGAGTTTTTGATGTTTGACCTTTTGATGACCTTGAGGCACCCCTGGGTGACCACTGATCGAAAAGTTCAAATAGATGCCCGTTGAGTCTTTTCTCCATCTATCCACGACTTATCTCAAGTCATGAGTAGACTCATCTTGTCTTGCATTCCACTCAAAATTCATGAAAAGGAGCAAATTTGCACAAAAAAATGACTTGATGTTTGACCTTTTGATGACCTTGAGGCACCCCTGGGTGACCTCGGATCAAAAATTGCCACTAGAGACCTTTTGAGTCTCTGCTCCATCCATTCGAGACTTTTGTCTCAAGTCATGAGTAGACTCATTTTGTCCTACATTTCACTAAATATTTGTGAAAAGGAGCCAAAATGCCAAAAAAATGATTTTTTATGCTTGACCCTTTGATGACCTTGAGGCACCCCTAAATGACCTCGGATGGAAGAGTGCTAATGGAGACTTTCAATTTCCTCATAAAAAGGAACATTTTCCAGGGTGGGAGGTAAGATTGGAGATACTTCATTTTTTCCTATGGGAGCTTGGACCACCCTAATGTACAATCAAGGGCGACGCATCACTTTCAAAAGTGGGGGGGGGACAACAGTGTAAGCTCATTGCCAGAAATTGTTTCGAAGCGGCATGTGCATTGTACGTATTACGTACTAGCGCAAATTTCGTTTTATGAAGGAACATGTACGTGTAGGCTAAAAGATATGTAGTATACATTTAAATGTACATGTACTTGCAAATACGAGTCGCAAAGTACGTATGCATCACAAAGTAAACCCACAGTAGAATTACAGTATTTGTGAAAACAACACACGCGGAAAAAATTGTGTATTTGATGTTATGCATATAACCAGGGTAAATACAGAAAAATCCGTACTAAGCATGCTGTTTTCGGAGAAATTGTCAGAAAACCGCTACGGATATTCAATAATGCAGTATGTCATAATGTTTAGGACAATTTAACCTACCGAGACCGATACGCTGCCAGTGTATTGACTATACTTCTCCAAATACTGATCGTCGGTAGTCAGATTTCGCGATGAACTCTTTACCAACAGATTCCAGGTCAATTGATTCCGTCTCTTCCAGATATGTGTGAAGAACAGCACAATTATTTAATCTACAAAAGACACATACTCTTTTTCAAATATCTAAGATACTTTTGCAGTACTTTATGATACATGTACATGTATATTTGTTATGATGACGATATTTTCCAATTATTTGAAATACTTTTTTAAAGTATTTCTGATATTTCGTATGATGACGATAAGCACGGAGGCCTATGACTGACCTTTTCTGAAGCATTGATGATCTCAGCCAGTCCTTCAACCTCCGCAGGGTGGAAAAACTGCGTTCTGCCGTTGCGTTTGATGCCGGAACAACGAGCAGAATGTGCAACATCCTTTCGACTTCCCTCATCAATGACTTGGTTTCTGTCGCGAAGCCGGAGACGGTTTGCGATATCTGGAAAAATAAAACATTATCATGAACACACGTCTATTATAAACAGATGCAAGCAGAGGCGAGAATGTTCTACACCACAGTATCATCTGATATACATGTACGTGTATATCGTAAATACACCTAGGTTCTTATTACCTCAGATAATGTCTTGCAGTGATTGATCTTCTCAATATTTCCCAACATTTGCAGTTGCAGCTTCAGCTTTCGTAAATCAAATTCTTCATATGTGGCGATGGCGTCTTCGAAATCCTTTTCTTCAATCACTTGCTCCACAGAATCGTTTGTCGCAGCTCTCAACAACACATTCTCAAAAGCCTGAAGGGTTTTGTAGGCTGGCTGGTCGAAGCGTCGTTTGATCTCATTTATGGCCATGTCCAATGCCTCGTAGTACGTTGTTTTGTAGAGGTCATGAGCGCTGAACTTGTGCCCTTCGCTCGCACTTTGTGAATGCTCTAATCGCTTTGGAATGCGCTTCGTTCGAGGATCTTTCGGATGTTTTAGGTTGAACTTCTCCCAAGCGTCGTGGCTCTTCTGCCAAAGTCTCTCGAAGGATTCATCGTTGCGTTTCATTTTCAATTGTGTCAGCACTAATTTGACAGCCTCCAAGGAGCCAGAGACAGGAATACTGGGGTTTTGCAGGATGACACTCAGACGAACTGTTAAACCCACGATCTCATCGCAAATGAGAAGTGTCAGGTAGAAGGCACCCTTCCTCAGATCCTTGAGATGTCCGTCAGCCACAGATCCAGCGTCATTCGCTGACTTCGAAAATTCCTCGAGAGTCAGCAAAACAGGTTCATAGTTATCCAACAAAGCCGTGATTGCCTTATGCCGGACAGTGAAGCGAGTTGGACAAAGGGAGCGGAGTTTGACATTTGATGAGAGCCCTGGACTTGCATGTTCTTCTTCCAAACTGATCCTTTTCTCTTTCATCATATTCGAGCGCTGTCTGGAGTCTCTGATGAAAGTCGAGCATTTGTGAGTTCGCGAAAAACAGTCACGTATAATACTGATGGAGGAGCATGTCTCCTGAACAGCGAGGTTCAGCGAATGGCTGCCGCAGTGAACGTATAGAGCACGGGGCTCCTCTTGCATAATACGAGCCTGAGTACCAGCATTTGCCCCCTTCATATTGCTCGCCCCGTCATAACACTGGCCTCTCACAAGATTCATTGACAAATTTAAACGAAACAGCACATCTTTGATTACTTTCACGATTGCTTCAGAATCAGCTGATGGGGCGTCATAAAGACCAAGAAAAACCTCTTCTGGAGTGAGACTTTCCGGAACGAATCTTAAGCAGATCGACAGTTGCTCAATACCGGTTATGTCAGTTGTGCCGTCAACGATCAGCGAGAAATATCCAAAAGGCGATTCCTTTAACCTGTCCAGAATATTTCTAAGTAGCTGGTTGGCCATCAAACACAGCATTTCATTCTGAATGTCGTTGTGAGTGAAGGACTTGCTCCTCGACAACCAATTCATCAGTCTTGGATCATCCGTTCCCCTCAGCTTCAAAAGAGATCTATAGATCGACCTTTCGTCAGTGTGCCCTCGTATTGAACATCCATGGCTCGCTAGGAATCTTAGGGATGATAGAAGCTTAATAAGCATTTCTCTGGCTTCTTTTTGCTCCTTGATTTTTTTCGTCGACAGCAAGCTGATAACATTAGGGGCTGTTCTGTTGACGATTTTCTCACAAGCTTCCCGGTGAGATCTCGATGCCTCGTGCGTTACGAACTTCTCTTTCCCTTTCTTCCAATTGGCAAATCCAACACTTTGGAAAGTTGCTTCTGAGCATTTTGAAAACGCCAGGAGACCTAGTTGTGACGCCTTGCAACAGTAGAAGCATAGTGGTTTATTCAAATTGGTTGACCAATGTAGTCATGGGAAAGCATCAAACCATGAATTTTGAAATTTGTATCTTCGATTCCGTTCTTCTTGCACAGGAAACGCCAGGTGCTTCGGCTGATGGGGAGAATCAACATAAGCCAGACTGGCTGTGGATGCGGAAGGAGTCGCTGGTGTGACTGAGGCTGCGGAAGGAGTCGCTGGTGTGGCTGTGGCTGCGGAAGGAGTCGCTGGTGTGGCTGTGGCTAACCACGAAGATAGTGTTCTCAGCCTTTTTGTGGGTTGAGATAGCTCCTTCCCTCTTCGTTTTCCCTGAGAAGGCATTGCCCATCGATCGAGTCTACAAGGAAACAATTGCACAATAAAATGACAAATGCATATACAAATACGATAGTTGTAATAGCCTGATACATATTCCTGCTTATTCCCATAAAAAGGGCCTAGCCCAGACATCTTGTTACTGAAGTTTCAAACTGACTGCACATGTTAACATGCATAAAATGATGAGAATATTCCTGTTTTAAAAAATTAGTAGAATTTCGAAGAGTCGAAGTCGAAATATAAAACAATATCACAGTTCAACTGATGATTTCGGTCGACGGTCAATGTACGCACGTTAGTAGGGGCGATCGAATGACTGAATGAGCATTCGAGAAACATCAGACAAAATGTCATGTGATTTGACTTAAATATGCCTGTACAACCCATTAACATCGGTCCACTATTTGATTTGATCTCATCTCTGCTTCAAAATCCCTGGAAATTACATCAGATCAGCATGAAATGATTTTCATCACAGATAAGAATGGGACAACGGCGAATCTTCGCACCCATTCATGGATCTCAAGATGACGTTTAGACGAAAGTCAACAGTCAGGCCTGCATTTTGTTGGAAGGATTAACTCACCGGCTTTCAGATACGAGCTTCACGCTGTCATTTTCAATCAAAAAGTTAGGCTAATTTAGCAGCGATTCGAGTGCTGCTGCGAAAAGCTTCCAACACGATGTACTGTAGGCTACATAATGCAAGAAGCAGATGCTGCTGTGTCTGATCCCTCCACCCGATGGCGATGTAGGAGCCAGAAAATGAAGAATCAAAAGCCTGTGTTGAGATGACACATTCAAAAGTGAGGGGGACAAACACCACCTCTCCAGAAAGTGGAGGGGACAATGTCTCCCCTGCCCCCCTTGATGCGTCGCCAATGTGTACAATTTAACGAGGGTCAAGCGACTGTTAAATGCTCGCACCTACGAATACTAGAAAAGAATATTCAAATCATGATATCAGAATTTTTATAGTTCTGTGAATAATATGCCTATAATTACCTCACAATTTTCTATTCCGTGAGTACGTTTCTAAAACACGATGGTTAGTAATGCAATGGAAAAGACAGGAATACTTGTAAATGACAATTCAACGTAGAACAATAAATATTTACAATGTACAGGTAGAGTACATGCAATTGGTGAACGACTACCTAAAATCGATAGCTGTCATTATATGTACGAAGTCTGACAATTGAAATTACAAAACAGGGCAACGCAGCATATGAATTTTTTCGTCGAAAGGAAGTTCTTTGAATGTGCCGTCTCGTCTCTTGCTCCCTAAAATCTAGGCAGCAAGGTTTCATCGATGATATGGATAAATTATATATTATCAATGATCTGGACCATCGGAATATTCGGATCAAGGCTATCTGATGTCATCATGTAGAAAATTTCCACGTGGAAGTGTTGTATTGACATTGATTCACTAAATTGACGATTTCATGTGGATTTTTTTATCATCGAGCTTGGGGAGGAGGACGAGTTCGCATGTGCTACAAGGTAGAAAGACGAATGAAGAGAATGGATTGACTAGGGAATCGAAATTAGAGAAAATATGTGTATAACGAAGGAGCTGATAGTGAAGAGAGGAAATTTTTGTATTCTGTTAATTGAAAACATAAACAAAGAGAACATAAATGTTCACATCAGTACAATTCAGTCAATTGTGATGTGAAGACAACTAACAAAGTAGGTAACTAATAGGTGAAATTAAAACTACTGAAATAATATAGCGGGTAACAGGGAGTGAAAGCCTACTACACAAATCCTTTAATTTTAAATCATCAACTCTCCATGAAGATATTTGTGGAAGCCTGTTGACAGCCCTCTTTAGTGTTTCAACGCTAACGATTGTTGGATGGCAAAACATGAATTTGCGTAGTCTATTGCTCTTATGCATAGGCCTCCTGGCGTGGAGTAACGGATGTCAGCTCACTAGATCGAAGGCTGGTAATAGCGATGAAGGAGGAAAAGACTGCTCACTGCCTACTGTGTCCGAGTGGTGCCACATTTGAAATAATAAAGACAAGCAAAAATCTATAAGAAACTGCTATAAGCGCTGAATAAATTGCTCTGATGACCAAATGTGAGCAAATCTCCAATAGAACGCGAACTTGAACCTTAAAGAAAAAAACTGCCCAGGGTTGAGGCATGTGCTAAAAAAATAGCCCACGCCAAGATGTTGAGAAAGCTGGTTTTAAGCGTGTGTGGATTTGCCAGCGCGTCAAACAGTCAAATTAAGTAAAGAAATTCTAGTCTTCACTGGCGGGGAATAATCAGTCATTATAATGATAGGGCTGAAAAAGTAATAGAAGGATACGAAGAAACTCCGAAGCACACTTCTTCAGTGCAATCACTATGGACATCGTTGAGTCCAGCGCTAATCGCAGCAACCTCCTTAATAGATATAATATCTAACCTAATAAAAAAATAATAGAAATATTTTTAAAAACTTTTATAGGCCTATATTTTAAAATATTAATTTAGAATATCTAATATTTTTAAAAATCATAAGTAATATCTAACCTAATCCAATATATATGTATAATACACGTATAATATAATTTCTTTACGGCCTTTGCAGATAGAATAGATATTTATTGATTATTTTCTAGTTGTCCCAATAAAGTATCCAGGTGAAGAAAAGTCAACTTTTCAAACAGCAATGCAAAATTGCAAATAGATATTTCTCCATGAATGGAAAAGTCATAGTTTTCCCTACGTCTCCAGGATAGGATATTAGTGATCCACTTAATCACTGCACGGCGGTCAATTCAGAGGGCAGGAGTAAAAGAGCAAAACTGGAATCACTGAACAAAATTCCTTCAACAAAGCGCTCGATGGACTTGATCTTGACATTCTCATTCACTGATTTAAAAATTTCGAGCTGAACGATGACTGGCGTGATTTTGGCGCTGGGAGAATGCTTGAAGAATTGTTTTTCTCAACTGATTAATTGCTGCCGAACACTTCCCGTTGAACCACCTTGGAGTACTTGATCAATCCGCTTAATTTAAGTAATACAGTATATTGATTATATATACAAATTACACATGTATATGAGTATTCATGCATATATTAGCAAATATATCACAGATTATTACCTCGGAAATAAATGAACAAATGCCATTCTTATAGAAAAATCGAGCGAGTTTAACACATTGTTCCAAGGAATGTGAATCTCTGTAAAGTCATTCCAAGATGTTTGGCTGAAATCCCAAAGTATGAGAGACAATCTCAAGAGTCGTGGACGTTTTGGTAGTCGAAAAGTGGTCAGAATTGCCCAGTGCGCTTAGACTTTGCACCAACGTATTTATGTGTGAATTATTATTTTTGAAAATGTCAAATAATTGTAATGGTATAGTCTATGACGATCTGAAAATTGAATTGGCGCTATGTCATTTAAAATCGAAATGGACCTCGGAGATTTGCGCAGCGTTGCGATGAGGATCTCAGTACAGCGAAGATAAAAATGTGGACGGAACAACCAACATCGAATTTGCGTTCATTCTCCTGACGATGGGCGACCGGGGCTGACTGAAAATTGTCTTGGAAAGGTTTTGCAACACAAAACCTATTAAAAGTACGCCCACTTCCTTCGAATTTATACAAATGTCTAGCGCATAATTTCCTGAATAACTTTCGTATTAATATAAGCAGCCCATTATGATTGAGATAGCCTAGCATTATGTCCGAGAATTAGCACTAAGCTTTCGTATTGATAAAGATAGCGACTCTCATAGTGTTACCTGAGCTGTGTCATCAATCCGGCAAATTCCCTAGCAAGGTCGAAATGTTAAGTGTAGTTTCTTTCTGAATATAGGGCTTTACACTTCCATCTTTACAGGAGATAATCGAACTGCTCAGGAGTAAGTCTGAAATCATTATGAAATGAGGTTTTGAATGGCGGCGACACGAAATTTTCATAGAGGGGACCAAAATCCGGTACTTGGGTAAGGTATACATTGGCCGACGCGAAAGGTTAGACTTAATACAATTCCAAAAAGGTTGATATAAAGAGACTATCTACATTATATTAGATATTATTATTAAGATTATATTAAGGTATTGCATTGATATTTCTTTCCACTAAATTTGAAACATATGCCTATTTCCCTGTACGTACAACTTGTTAAATAAGGAAGATACATTGAAAGCGGTACTGCTAAACTGTTTTTATTTTTTTTTGTGGTCAGAAACTTTTCTCTATAATGATATATATATATATATAAATATATATATCTATATATATATATATATATATATATATATATATATATATATATATATATATACCCAAAGTTAGGAGGAAAAACTCAGAACTCGGTACTCAGAGTTTCATGTTAACACAATCATCAGCCAAAGCTAAGGAACGAATTTTACAAAGTTAAAATATTGAAGTAAATATGTAATCGGAGTAACCGTGACCTTTACAATTTAAAGAAATATGCACAGTTACAATAGAAGAATATGCATTCGGTGTTTATCGTGACCTTTGCAAAGCAGGACACACGACGGTGATAACCTACTCAACAAGCGGAATGAACTTGTCTCCAAATGCAGGCACCGAAATAAGTATTTGCTATCAAGACATTAACTTTCTTTGTGTCCTGCTTTGCAAAGGTCACGATAAACACCGAATGCATATTCTTCTATTGTAACTGTGCATATTTCTTTAAATTGTAAAGGTCACGGTTACTCCGATTACATATTTACTTCAATATTTTAACTTTGTAAAATTCGTTCCTTAGCTTTGGCTGATGATTGTGTTAACATGAAACTCTGAGTACCGAGTTCTGAGTTTTTCCTCCTAACTTTGGGTATACGTTGCTCCTTTCACAGTTGAGCACTTTGACGGAAATTGATTCAATTCCTCGAAATTATATATATATATATATATATATATATATATATATATATATATATATATATATATACAATTGTCTGTAGGCTACTCAACTGACAAATCCATTCCATCATACGTAGATTATAAATAATTTGCATTAACTTATTCTCCACAAATGACGCATCGGTGATAATTACACGCTACATGCGTGAATCTATGTCATTCTTACAATAAGATACTAACCGAAAATAGCCTTTCGAGTGCTGTTCAGTTTAACAAATTCATCAACAATGACATCGGCATTCAATTCTTTGTTTGTGACCTTTATAGATAGATAGATAATAATCTTTATTGCCTCACAAGTGTACAACATTCGGTGAGCGCATGACAAAAATTTACAAGGAAGATTACTCGAAAAAATACAAGAAAAATGCAAAGTACAGTGACGAAGTATTACAGAAGATCAACGACTAAAAAAAGAAAAATAAAATGTTCGAAACTATATACAATATCTGATAAAAGAAGAAGTAAAACGTTTGGTCCTTCCAAAAGGACGACGAAAAATGCGAGAACTGCGGGTTGCACGGACGGATTCACACGCTTGGAACATCTCTCGCAAAAGATGATCCTGGTTTCTGAAAATGTCACGAAAAAGTTTCTCGCATGTTCTGTTTGCCACACAAAACAAAGAGTTGGATGCGTCATAAGGAATGTCTACGATACGATAAACACGTCGTTCAATACTTTGCAATCGCTGTTTCAAGTACTCAGGGATAGTACAAAATGATGGGTACGCGTATAACATAACAGATCGAATAAAGGCAACATAGCATTTTATGACAGTTTGACCTGCGGAGATTATGGACGATGTACATGCGCTTGCATACCTTTTTGATCAAATAATCAATATGAGTATTACACTTTAGATCTTTGGAAAAATGCATACCCAAAAATTTGAAACAATCAACTTGAGACAAAAACAATCCATCATCAACTAAAATTGACTCAACCAACAGGTTTGACTTGGTGACGTTGACCTCTGTCTGACAAAAATCCACTTTATCACTGGAATTGGAATATCGAATTTACGACAATTTTCAATTATGACATTATGAGGCTAAGCTTTACATAAATCCACCGAAAGCATTCTAACACAACCAGAACTCAAATCTAAAAATTTCAGAATATGGTGTTGGGTCAACACAAGAGCGGAAGTTGTACCTGATCCACTGCGTGGAATGAAAGCAAACTGAGATTTATGGAGTTTATTTGCCACATAGGGAAGTATAAGGTGTTTACATACAACGCGCTCCAAAACCTTAGAAAGAATAGGCAAAAGAGAAATTGGCCTAAATTCAGAAATAATTTTAGGCCTATCACATTTCGGTATAGGAATAACATTTGCCAGCTTAAGACATTCAGGCATAATTCCAATTTGCAAACTCCAATTCACCAGGTAAGTGATGACAGGAGACAAAAAATCTGCGAAACGTCTAAAAATCCATGCTGGTAAGTTGTCCGGACCACATCCAGCATTCTTCAAATTGAGAAGAACCCGGCATCATCACAGTCTATCATAGAGATAGACTGATTACACAAGAGATTATCTTGATCTGAAGAAGCACTATCTTGATCAACGATTTGAAAATTCGACGAGAAAAAGTCACAAAATTCGTCTGCAGAGAACTTTGTGGAAGCAGATGGGCGAGTACATCTCGCAGCTTGACGCAAAGAGCTCCACACTTTCTTTATGTTATTGGAAGACACAGCATTTGAAATAAAAGAACTCTTAAGTTCTTTAATGTGCTTGCTTACTTCAAATTTCAAGCGATTGTATTTTGACCATTGTCCAGTAGAATACGCATGATCTCTTTCATTAATCAGCATTCGTAGCGAATCCTTCAACCATTCCGGGTCTCCAGATCGAACCCGAATAGTTCTCATGGGAAAGCAATCATCATACAATGAGTAAAGATACTTTAAGAGATTGTACATCGCATCCTCTAAGTTATTGCATGCTTCAATAACAGACATCCAGTCAATGCATGTAATAAAGTCAGCAAATCGTGCAAAATTACACTTAGAGAATTTTCTAACCTTTTTCTTCATAACTGTAGCCGCCACGACATCATCAGGTTTCCAATGTATAACACAATGGTCAGATTTATCAATGGGTGGAAGACATGCAGGTTTGATATCGATGGAGAAATTAACAAACATCTGGTCAAGGATATTTTCTCCTCTAGTCGGAAATGTAACCAATGATTTCAGCGTAGTCACATCACTGATGGTGCCATAGTGACGTAAGTCGTTGAAATCTCCCAACAGACAGACGCGTAATTTTGATCCATACTTGACAAACATATAATCCAATATATCAGTCAAACAAGTCAAAGCATTCGCATGAGCCGGGCGATTGTTCCAATAAGGGTGATAAACCATTATAAGTGACAGGTACGATTCCTTAATGAGTAATACAAGAAATTCAGTGGCAAACTCATCCTGCGAAATAATGGAATCATGATTAACCACAGATGTGGTTAAGAGTTCCTCACATAACACAAAATGCCACCACCAGAACCACTCGTTCTGTCCCTGCGAAAGATAGAATAATTGTCCACAGAAATAGATGAATCCGGGTTATCAGAATCCAGCCAAGACTCTGTCATCACAAAGACATCAGGAATGAGTCGAGTAATTAACAATTTGAATTCATCAAATTTGTTGTTGATGGATCTCACATTAGTCAAGGTAATGCTTGGGTTTCGAAGGCGACGTGATCGGCGACCATGAGGAACAATTGGCACCGATATGAGGAATCTGCTCTTCTGACGAATTGACGAGTTTGCCGAGTCACTGTCGTTACCAAGAAGGCCACGGTCAGGTCTGATAACTGTTTGGATGTGTTGCACATATATTTTGTGATAAAACAAACGTCGACGAACTACTCGAGGAATACAAACACATGGGCGTTGGCGTAACAGTAAAAGATCTTCTTTCGAATAGCGATAAATACCTCCACTCATTGTACAGCAAAGACAGAGACACAGCCAGCAACGACCAAGAGCAGAATTCACGGCAGCGGTCGCAAGCTATCCGACCACTCGACGCGAAGATCGATGATCGAAGCATCATTATACATGCAATACACCGACACTGTTTAGACGCAAAGACTAAGCCATTGGTCATTACAATTTATACGTAATGCTGATCAATGTTATTAAGTGTGTTTTATTCTCACAATGATTTTCCCACTTTCTGCTATTGTCAGACCACTGATGAGGGAAGAAATTGATCTCTTGTCTGTGCGTCTGGACCACTGACTAGGACAAGGTGGTCTGGACTAACATATGAGTACAAACTGTTATTTATCTATCGCCAGCCGAAGCGCCTTCAGGAATTCCCTATCGCGTGCCGTCTATTTCCTTCCCTTGTGTCGTCGTAGGAATTCTCAACCATAAAAATACGTTTTTGTATGCTCATAGAGCTAATTATTGGGGGGGGGCCTCCAGCCCCCCTGTCACCGCCCATGAGGTTTTGTCCTCCAAAGCCAACTCCTTCAGCAAAGTATCCGATGCTCCCAACTTTTCTCTCCGTATAATCCACTTTCGTGTCCAACACCTTCTCTTCTTCTTTCTCTTTAATTTTGCTAACTCAGCCACTACACGAGCATCTGCGAAGAGCACTTCATTCAATGACATTTTCAAAATGAATGGAAGTGTGCTACCTCTGGCCTCTTTGTCGCAAGCTGCAATGTAAACGCAACAGTTCAGTCACTGGACTAGTGGACTGATCAATCAAGCCAGTGATGCGCGCGCTGTAATATGAGGGCGAAGAATCTCACTGGACTCCAGTCACAGGTCTAATGTAAATTAGACTTAAATCTCCTAGCAGCTCATTCGACTTAAGAAATAAAAAAATTTCCAGTAAATAATTTTTGAAACAATTTCCAATTCTGATACGAACGCAGCTTCACAAACCAGCAGCAAACACTCGCCGCTTAGGTCTGTAGAATTTGAAGCAGTGATGCTTCTGTTAGCAAGTTACTTCCCGATTTGCAATCTAGCTACTCGGATGTTACAAAAACGTTAGAAAACTTGCATGTTATTATTTTTTTGAAAAAGTACCTTTTAACTGATGCCGAGATCCACTTAATCCGAAAAGTGTATTGCTGAATTTACTTTGCGCTATCGTCTATTCGCTCAGAAATTCATAATAGAATTTTTAAAACATGGATTTAAAAGCATAGTTTTAGAATCTTCATAAACTCTAAAATGTGTCTACAGACAAAAATTCGTTATTTGTGACAATTTGGCTGCACTTTTAATATTGTATACTCATACTATTAAGGAATAGTTAATTTTTTTCTATATTATTGGTTGTCAATTGAATGTTTCCAGCAATTTACTCTTCTAGTGACGCATCTTCTCGTGATCCTTCCTCACGTCGGTTCAAATGCATTGAATACATTTAGAGCTGTGTATGTCAATTATTTTCTGCACTCAATATGTCATGTGGTTGAGCGGGTGTTAGAGGAAAGAAATAGCATGCATTAATGTCTCCTTGCTCATTTCATCTGGAATGTTTATGTGCTTGAACTAGAATCATATATTTCCCGGAAGTGAAGTTGTATCAAATCTCAAAAGTGTCTGCGTCCGTTCTTTATGCGCGTAATTTCACATGGTTGAATCAGATTTCTGCTTTCTGCTTTGGAAGATTAGATGTTTCTAGTTTATGCAGTCAATCAGTACAACAACTGAAGTTAGAAAGAACGTGTCGAAGTGAGTTGACTGCAATAATCTCGAAGTTCTTCATCTATTGATATCATTATCTGTGATCCATATAACGTCTCAAAAGGCTATTATGCAACATCCAATGGTTGCCAATGGGGCATTGTTTCAAGGGCACTCAGGAACTAATGTGGTTGACGAGGTATCAATTCCGTTTCCTAATGCTCAAGATAGTGTGATTATGAGAAAGGGATGTCAGGTAACGTGAAAAATTACAGATATATGCTGAAATTTACATAAAACAGAAATTGCATTTTAGACCCTTGTTGAGTTACGGTTGGCATTCGTAAAAATTCTCCAAATTGATACAGTAAATGAACGCTATAAAGCAGATGTATATCTTCAAGCGAGATGGAGAGAACCAAAATTCGACTTCAGCTTGCCAACAACAGTTGTGAGTTATCTTTATCATTTTACAGTAATCGTAATGATGATTCTTCATCGCACTACTCGTCGTACTCGCTTGTATTTGAAAATTGATAAATCTACTGATTCAAGCATTCAAAACACCAAACTTATCAAATTTGTCGAACTTGGTTTTGCTTTCAAAAGACATATTGTCCCATAAAATATCTTGTCACGCATTCGGGCTTCTATTACGTGTATTTTGTTTACTCCTATAAATATATAGGCCTACAGGTAAATATCAATATAGGCTCATTAGACACATCAATGAAGCGCGATAATCAGTTAGGCGCGATGGAGACTTGAACCCCAAATTTGTTTGGGTTTCTGCAGAGGCTACTTAATGTTGTCACTGCTTTATGTAATCATCCGGATAATAAGATCAAAAATCAAAAGCCAAATCAACTTCAATCTTTTCGTATGGTTTTACACTGCATATTGTGATCAAGTCGCATGTTTATGTGATCAAATACGGCGGTCTGAATGTAATGATTCCTGGCGGTGACAACTGCATTAAAGTACACAATCTGCTCGTCAAGGGATAGCTCTGAGTGCGAATACGAGAAGTATGAAAACTTTATTTTCATTAGAACCTCAAGTCATCCGTGATCTATCGATAGATGACGAAAGATGAGTCATGCAAGCCCTTGCACCAGCGAAAGTGGCATGAAGCAATGAAGTGCCTTCAAAAGTTCAAAGTAATGAATTCGACAAATTTTTTTGCAGATTTGACAAGAATGCTGCTTTATTTATAAAAATCTTTTTAATTGGTGCAATCAGTTTTTTTTACTTGTCTTCGCTTCACTACAAAACACTCTAAATTTTGAATTATCGCTCACCTTAGGCCCAAGGGCAAATAATATACAATCAAATTGGCATAAGGCGCTATCAGATACAACGCGGTTGATTTTTTGAACCCTACCTAGCGCTTTGTATCGATGTTTGACTGCATTATAGTCTGTGGTGCAATTTTTCTGTATGCATGCTTAGATGCTTACCAATCCAATTTCATGCTAGAATCTCATCAAAATATTCATTCAGTCAACTACCCAACTCGAGCTCACGGCTGAGTGGCTGACTATACAGCCGAATAATTTTGAATGCTAATTACGTATAATTAAGTAACTTCTATTAACTCCAAGCTCATTTGAACTGATTTACAGAAACAGAGTAAAAGTATTTTCTATCAAGGTTCGATAATTATGGTGAAAGTGACGATTTTGTGATCTTCTGGTCGTTAATGGCTACATTGCTGTTCACAATTATTTGTTAGCCTCCCTATATGCTGATGAAAGCGCCTATCACAGGAAATTCGAGGCCGCTTTAATAAATGAAGCTGTTGTGCAGTTATGGATGATAGGATTACAGTTGTCTACCTCTAAAGTCCATTCACAACCGGCGAAGTGCTACGCGGTGTGACCAAATGCCTGCTCACACCGAGCTATGCTGGGATAGGCGAAGGAGGGTAGTGGTCAGGCCACTTCAAATTATCATATTACAGCAGACCACCCAGACATTCGCTTTTTCGAAAATATGCCTGAATTTTCTCTTTTATTGAGTGGCATTCGTTTATTTTGGGTAGAGGAAGAAAAAGTGTATCGTAGTACAGGCTTTTTTTGCATGTTGACGTCACTTTATGTCATGTTGCCCTTTACTTTAGTCATGCTATCATCCATGTGTTGACAATTGAATCCAGATGTTTACTATTGTCTAATCTTATGAAATAATTTGTATTATATAGAAAATGGAAAATGTACCCTTATTAGAAAAAAGTTAAATGTTGTAGCAATTCAAAGCCTTGTCGTAGTGCGCTCCGGTACATGCACAATTTTTTCAGTAACTTTGAAGCCAAGGTGCTATAGCTCTTACACGAGCTTGAATTGATGCATGTCGAAAGTATAAGCAGGTTATATGCTACAAATAAATGTCATCGTATTTATTAGTCAAAGAATTCGAGGCATCAATCCATACTGGCTTTCCTTAGACTCACGGGAAGCCTACTACCGAGTTGTCTGAGAAGATTGATGTTGGATGAGTGAAACAAACTGTCAAATTTATGCGGATGAGTGAGGCGTATTGCATAATGCTGATATATAGGCCTAAGAAATTTAGATGATATACTCAATTGAATATTTTCCGTTGAATTTTTTGTTGCAATATCACTTTCATTGTGATTATCGTGATGTTCGTGTAACTAGGCAAAAAGTTAATGTGTGTAATAATCATTTTGCATCTACTAATAAAGACATTAATATGGTACTGATGTGATCGCATATGTGTAGCATATTTTCAAATAACCACTTGAAACTTTCTGAGTTATAGATTGAAGAATACTAGATCTACCAGCAATGTAAATAATTTGACTACCGCTTACATAACTGCAGTCATACTTACGTCAAACTTCACCCGCTATATACATGTATTTTCATAACTTCTGTGTGCTGAGTTATGCGGTATCGACTTATCTCATGTGCCTCAACAACTCGTGACTTCTTGCAAATGCGTCAGTAAATAATAATGCACACATAAAACTCAACGAGATAAAGTGGTGTCAACGATCCAAGACAATGGGAACCTTGTATCGTAAAGCTTGGACTTGGTTTTTGATAAATTGTCCTGGCTATTTGTCATATTTTGAATTGAATTGAAAAGAGTCAATGTTGAAAGACATTGATTTTATTTTCGCTTTCGTTGTTTATTACAAAATAACGGAGACGAAAATAAAATCCACATCTTTCAATATTGACTATTTCCAATTCAATTCAAAGTATTGGTATTCAAGACTTGGTTTACATATTTTAGTAGACGTGCATGGAATTGGCCTTTTAAGTAGGCGGTATACGAGATAGTGATAGTTTTTATGGAATATTTTCATAGATTTATCCAATATTATCATTTATCGTCGCTTTTCATCAATTTAGATCTAGAATATTGATGTGATGATTGATATATTTACTATTAACACTATTAGATATTACTTTTTCCTATTTTATGATGATTAGATATTATTGATTTAGATATTTACAGCGGAAAGTTTCGATTGAAAAATACTAATATGTGTCTCATAAGAGGCAGTTTTGATCCCTGGAATAGGACCACTTATAGCTTAAAGCTTGACGGAAAGGGTCTGTAAATAACCCACTCGAATGTAAATCATTGACTACATAATTTTCTCTCTTTGGCAGTCGTCCATTGTCGGAAAATTCCATTTGAGAAAATATTTATCATCTAATCACTATGGGGCTACATAATTCAGCAATATAAATTTAATTGATCGTAAATATGCAAGTTGACACTTTTACATCTAAATTGACGTTTGGAACAATGCCCATTTAATATAAGATCAATTTTGCTTCAATAATATAGCTTAATTATGAGCATTATCTTCCTTAACAAAAATGTATCCTGGTAAGCAATATTATTAGCATAATGTATTAAGCTTGCGAGTATTGAAGAAAACGACAGTGATTATCAGATGAAACCTTTTGTGTACATTCTATCACTGTATAAAATAATTGCCACTTTGATGCAAAACCTTTAGGATTCTATATTCGTGATGTGATCCACTTAGCATGACTTCAGTTGACAGACCCCTATCTAATAAATACTTGAAAATATCAATATGCATTTGGAATATTCAGATAAAGGAGATGACGGAGGTCAAAGTTTTAGGCTAGTTGATTAGTTGCAAGCTTGGCAGTTAAAGAAATTTCCTTATCCAAATTAGAAATTATAAAATCGTCTTCATTCTGCTGAATTTTCCAACAGTATTTTTGTTGATTTTTCAGCACTATGTTTCAACTATCGTATGATACAATCTTGGAATCTACATTATTTCTGTAAAATTGAAGCAATTTAAATCGATTGCTGGTTATATGTCTGATCATTAATAGAACAAAAAAACTAGTTTATTTATAAATATGGTCTGGTGCATTTGAGAATCGTTTAGCAAGAAGCAAGAAAAAAACCTCCTTGGAGGAACTCCGTCAAGTTGTCATTTTGTACCAGCAAGTAATATTCGCAATCTGCACAGGTTCGTAGTATTCGTGGTAGTGTAGTATGGTTTGATGGTCATTATACTCGTAATATGTATGTCGCAGGGATGCGGAGTCGGAGTCCTAACAAATGATAGGACTTCGGACTCCGGCCTATAACTAGACAATATAATATAATACAAGCAAATGATTTATCCTCGTGCATAAATGTCACTGTTTTGATGTCAACTTTCTCCGTAAAAAAAAGTATAGAGACAGCAGTGCATGCAAAGCTTGTAATAGTTGAGGGAATGAACCGTGATAGTTAAAAAGGATTATCATTTCATTCGGTGATTTAGTAAAGAAGACAAGCCTTCCTAGCCTCGATCACACCTACGCACCTAAGGTCACATCAGAGAGAAAAGTAAAATACTAGTTTGTTTGAGAACTCACCTAACGTCAATCGTGTGTGATGGCCATTGCGCATATCAAAATCGAAAGTGCACTCATATTTTTTGGAGAAGGGTGTGGGATTTTCGTGCCTGGTAGAGACTTGAGAAAATCCGTGTGAAGCACACATCAACAAGTGATGTGCAAAGTTGGTAAACTTTCATAGAAAATGATTGATTTGATACAGCAATGATTTCTAAAATCAGGCTCAGATAAGCCCATAATGATTTATGATGTAGGTTACCGGAACTAAGGCTGATTTACTTGTCACCCGGAGTCGGAGTCCTATCAAAATGATAGGACTCCACATCCCTGGGTCGTTACAACCCTATTCTAAATTGCTTGTTGTAAAAATTATGGGTTCGCTTTTTTTAATTCGAATCGGCTGGATGGTCTGTATTATAATGATGGTTAAGTTTTGATGAAGGACACGGTTCTCACTGGGAGGGACATTTTAGGAACCCTGTGTGTCGGGAAAATATCAATCACCGGTGGGATCTCACAAATCATTGCCAGAGATGATTCCCTCCCATCCCCCTTTTACTTCGCGCACTGGGCATGAAACATTTGTGCATATGTGCATTCGTCGATGTTTGTCTTTTATGTTTGCTGTGAATAGACTTTAAGGATTTTTGGAAGCTTCTGCACCTAATGATCTTCCGAGCATACGCAAGGTTTTCAACCAAGCACTTCGGTTTTTACCAGAAGCAGACTCAACGCAAATATTGATTCATGCCATTGTATGTTCATGTATTCAGTGACGAAGTGGTAAAAATTAGCTGTTGAGTAATTGCAAAACATCATACTCCGAATCAACTGATTGATTTAAATGCAACTGACTCCAAATTTTAGGAAAAAATCCATGTAGCAGATGGAACTTTCTTGATAGACATGTCTGTACGTTTGTGTCAATAATGGATCTATGGGATCAAAGCTGTGTCAT
Source organism: Prostheceraeus crozeri (assembly GCA_907163375.1). Taxonomy (NCBI): domain Eukaryota; kingdom Metazoa; phylum Platyhelminthes; order Polycladida; family Euryleptidae; genus Prostheceraeus; species Prostheceraeus crozeri. Next base: position 187,466 of record CAJQUW010015234.1, on the reverse strand, counting down.
ACATTTTCAGAGAGAAATTGATTTGTTGGAGCTCCTGCAAATTTATGAAGCTTGGTATCGCTTTATTATTTGTCCGGAGCGGATTCGGTGATGGTAAACTTCATGCGGCTGCAACCGCGCTCATAATGATGCTACAGTTTTTGTAAGTGGTCAGGCGACATGTCGACCAAAGTTGTCAACAAAGTCATCAAAGGCATTAATCATTTTAACGGTCTACCATTAGCCTAACAGTTGAAAACTTTCAAATTTGATTTGATAAATCATATTTAATGAATCTGAAATCCTCATTTTTCAAAAATTAGGGGGACGCGTTTCTGCACAAAAAGAACTAGGTAAAGGAATACCCACAGAATTAGATTCATTTGCGCGCGGTTCGGTTTCCTAGAAAGGAAGAATTGTATGTAACCTTAATATCGAAATGGCACATCACATCACACAACTTGCTCCTTCTCGAATGGATAATTCATGTATCGCTTGCTATTGGAAATGGCAAACAATAAGCTGTCAGTAGAGGACAGTAGAGCCAGTGAGAGATGCGTGCGTGCTGTGCTATCCAGAGACAAGACTTCGCACACACCAAAACACACATCGATGCCTGGCTTCGATTCAATGTATGCACTATACAGTGAGCAATGCCGAGGAGAGGATGTGAAATCATCAAGTGAACTAATTTTCGTGCGCCTGCTACTTTCTTTAATAATGATCGGAAGGGTCAACATTATGGAGAAAACTTGTGGGCAATGATCTGAATTCTTCGAATCTGAAGGAATTTTGGCAATCGAAGCACTTCGCTGGAACTCACATTAATCCGCAAGCGACGCACGACTTTTTTTCCTATCTCTGTAAGGTATTAGGAATTCCTTTTTGCCCACCTAATAGGTTCCTCAATGTGCCATCCATTTCGTATTAATCACACTTCTAGCAAACCGAAGCAGATAAACAAAATATTTAATTCTGTGGGAATACCACTCCACCTCCACACTACTGTACTCGCATGTAGCCCTTCTTTGAACATTCGTATCCACAACAACATTCGTACTCGGCAACAATCAAATCGAACCACTTAGGCTATCTGTCAGAAAATCCAATCTCTGCAAATATTGACTGCGAGTTCACCCTCGCTTCGGTGAAAGCATGTTTTCTTCCATAGCCTATGTTAGCCTGATGCTTTCAAGGAAAATTGAGTGACAGAAGTTTTTGATAAACTATGAATATCTTTAGATTTGTTAATGTCAACCACTGCTGTGCCAATGCGTGACTAGAGCTTTACATTATTCTTTATTGTATCTCGCTTTGTCATTTGTTTAGGCTACATTATTTTGTTCCCGAGCGTTTCATCCATCTAAATGCGTCACAGCACGTTGCGAGATACGCTGGCTCCGTTGTGTTGACATGCCAGAGCGGAAGATCAGACAAAATTGAGAGACGATGCTGAACACGAGCTGTTTCTTTTCGCCATCTGCGTCTATGGTGCCACGGAGATCCCAACCCGTATAGCATCGCAAAGCATTGTGACAAACAATATAGCGATACGAGCAAGGCGGGACATCGAATTGTGCAATTGCTTCAATAAAGGTCAATGTGCTTACTAAAGGCATGTCGCGATTGACCTAATTTGTGTTGTTTTCATAATTTTCTGTACATAGATTTACTTACTTGATGGCCGAATCTCAGCTGTTAGTTTTCCAATAGCAGGAAACGTCCAGGTTCTGCCGTAAACATTCACCATCTAGTCAGGGGACGTCCTCTCGGTCTTATGTAAGTCCAGAGTCTCCAAGTGGCATATATAGATTAAGTAAAAAACATCTTGTATTCTATATTTTGCAAGTTTTCTTGCTGTAATATTTAATCTGTTTACAAGTGCGCCATTTTCTGAAACAGTAGTATTTCTCTTTACTTTGCACAGGAGCTTGATCATACATCGATATGGAATCCGCGACTCCACATTGAAAATCTTCTCGGTGATGTTAAAGAAACTGTCTCACGAGAAGTCGTTTTCCAGAATGGGAGTGCTTATGTAAAGGAGAAAAGGCGCCTCTGTGCACTCTTTCTGGAAACACTGGAGTTGCGTCATTTCCCCTTTGATTGTCAGGTAAATGCTGTATACATGACTCTATATTTCATTATTTAGATTATGAATAATGTAATAAGAAAGAACCATTATTTTTGTTACGAAGAGATCGAGTATCGTGGGACTTTTCGTCAAATTAATTAGCTTATTTACAACCCATGTATAAGTGCATCGGAGCTTTTTCAAAAGTTGAGTTAAACATAATTTTCACTTCTGAACTCAATACAGTATCGCTCTTGTGGGGATGACGCCTTTTAAGGGATCCAATCTCCTTGTGAAAGGATGGAAATGATCTGTAATGGGAAATAGGCACATTTACTACCCATCGGGATACTCACGAGCGAAGATGTGTAATTTTTAGAAGCAATTGAAAACGAATGTCGTTTGGTTTCTGCATTATTTCATTTTATTTTTCTTATCAGAGTGGGATACGAGATAGGCTTTGATTACTTGATGGGTCTGTTTATCAATTTGATTTAATTATGATGTGTGAAGCTTTAACGTCACTACTCCCCCTTTCTGGGGGCTTGGACGGCGCTGACATAGCCAGACTATTCTGGAGCGTTAAGGCATTGTTAGTCCGGTTGCCAATGATATATTTAGCTTTTGAGCAATGTATTCTTCATAGTGATTTACTTAGCTTCTATTCAGAGAATGACATTGAACGAAAATGCCAGATTTTTTATGAAATCATCAATAATGCAATGAATGTTATTCCGAAGCAATCAGTTTACATAACTAGCACGGAGTTCGAAAGCATTCTTCCATTACCGATCCGATAATTACAGCCCATGATCAGCTGACTTCACTAGCTGATGATCCGAGCATTGGAGCCGCAGTTTTTATTGGTTTTGATTTTGCCAAGGCTTTTGATCGCATATCACATGCTATTCTGTTGACTAAACTTCGACAGCTCCGTTTCCCAAATGGGTTTCTTACATTAATGGCCGATTATCTGTACAATCAACATCAGAGAATCCGATTGAATAACATGAGAAGTGACTTGACACTAATTACCACTGGCGTTCCACAAGGCTCTCTGATCGGGCCTTACCTTTTTTGGAATCTACATGTCTTACTTGAAGCCGCTCAATCTTTTTGCTTGATAAAATATGTTGATGATGTCTGTATTGCTGCTGGCATTAGATTATCTTTTGCTGACTATGACATTTCAAGTGTGATAGCTGAGATCAGAAACACCTCCGAGTTGACATTCCAATGCACTTTCCAAGTTGACATTGAATTCTTCAAAAACAACGGGATTTATCCATTATCGTGGGAATTTAAGAGACACTTTTGATATACAGACTTTCATTTCTGACGTTGACTTTCAGGAGAGCGTGCGTTTCTTAGGTGTATTTCTCAGTGATACTTTGAGTTGGAAACTTCACATAGACCTGCATAGACCACATTGAAAGCAAGTGTGCGCAGCGATTATACATTTTGCGCCGAATCAGAGCCCTCACTGCTCCTGACCAATTTATTCTTATTTTCAACGTTTTAATTCGTTCATTATTAGAATATGCATGCCCCTGCCTTTATGTGCTTATAAAAAGTGATTCAAATAGACTTCAAGCTATTCAGAACCGTTGTTTAAAAATCAAAGATTGTGGTGTCGCGACTGATCTTGATACGAGGAGGAAATCGGCACCTTTGAGGCTTTTTGAACTGATCCGGAATGCCGAAACCACCATGACTCTTAATCCCGCATAAACTACCAAGTGGTCAGCTTTCAGTCCCGTTCTGTCGAACTTCAATCCGGCGCAATTTTTAATTTTTCTGGCACTGAGCATCCTGCAGTCGTCTACTTTTTGTGATTAACATTTTTGCAGACTACATAATCTGTGAAATACTAAAATGTTGCATTGACTTGTGTTTTTCTGATTTTCATTTTGCTTATCAATAAACATCTCTCTCTCTAAAATTGCATATAATTAATAAAATTTGATCCAATAGCATTTCTTACCACGTGAATTCATTGCATCCATAGAGGATGTAATTGAAAGCTCCAAGAGAATGAGTGACATAGAATGAATCATTGATCGAGCTAAAAATGGTGATGCATTGGGTTTCATAATCATTAACCACATGTTGATGTCATCATTGATTAAGTTGAAAGATGCTAAATATGCAGAAAAACCGTTACTACAATGTACTTTGTCCTGCAGTGGACAAGCTTTTAACGTCATTACCCCCTGAGACAGGCATGAACATCATTGACATGATTTTAACAATGCTTCCACTACAGATGCTATTCTTGCCGATTTCCAATTTAAGGTTTGAAATTCGTAAGATATTCAATTATATTATATTCCACATTATTTCACAATAGGATAGTGATGGGGAAAGGAACTAAAGGCTCTAAGTTACAAGAAAGACTTGTTTACCTAATGCGGCATACATTGCATGTGACATGCAAACATAATTTAGCAATAAAAAAGTGATCAAAAAGGAATGTGGCAATTTCTAGGGTTAACCAAAGCTATAAACAAGAAGAAGTCGACCCATGATATAAATTATTGCAAAAATTATGATTATCATACTATAATTTTTTCACATGAATCAGACAGCCAGGAGTTGTGGTAATATTATGATAATATAATAATAATAATAAGCGTATATTTGAAAAACAAATCAACATAAGAAATCTCCAATGGGAATCGGGGAGATTTTAAGAACAGAAATGTCATGCGATACGAGCGTATTTGTTCAACAAGTGCTATTATACAATACTGAACACGATAGCACAAAACCATTTCGCCTTCTCATTGTCTTCACTTGAGGTAAGATCAATCTTGAGCTCCGTTTCGATCGAATTGGGAGGAGATGATTCAGAATATGGTTCGGATCATCTAGAATTTGGCGGAATAGTCGAAGAGCAAGTTCATTCCTTCGTTTGTCGACATCGAGCATAGAACATTCACTACAGGTCCTCACATTGAAACCATGAATGATTCGGAAAGCTCTCTTACATAAAATTTCAAGCTTAGAGTTCAAGACACTGCCTGGATTTATAAATACTGCCGAGGCACAGTCAATTACAGAACGTATGATGCTGTTAAAAACAATAACAAGTTGGTCATGAGTCAGAATCGGCTTCAAAATTCGTAGTACATAGAGCCGTTTAGAGACACTGGTAGATACATATTGGAAATGATGCGACCATGTGAGATTGTGATTAAAATCGAGACCTAAAATCTTCATGGAAGTTACAGACTCAAAATTCGACATAGTTTGTAGGGGTGAACAAGAAAAATTGATATTCATAACTTTCGTTTTGTTTTCATTAATCAACATTCACTTTTCATGACACCAATTTCTAAAATGATCAACTTCAGAAGAGAAAAGGAAATTATCGTCTAGATGAATTTTAAAGACAGGAATAAGCAACGTTATATCATCGGCGTACTTTACCACTTGGACATTCGTATTCAGAGCTTCATGACTTGTTGATAAGTATAATGAAATTAGGTATGGTCCCAAAAGTGACCCCTGAGGGACGCCGCTTGAGACATGTACAAGAGAATGATGGTTTCGCCTATTTTCACACGTTGCTGGCGATCACACAGGTAGCTGTTAATCCAGTTTACAAAAAAGTTGCGATTTGGAATGGAAAGATTTGACAGACAAAACATGAAAAGGTCGTGCGGAACAGATTCAAACGCATGACTCATATCAAAAGTTAAAATTCGAACAGATTTGACATTTGGTAATTCTAACATCTTGAGTATAGTATCATGGATGGTAATAAGAGCACAGACTGTAGATGATCTTGATCTGTACGCGAATTGATTACGATCGTAGGAATTGACAAGAGGATTGCGATAACATTTCAAAACAATACCTTCACAAACTTTATTGATGACAGGCAGCAGCGATACTGGTCTCATATTCTCCTTACGAACAGGGAAAGCCTTAGGGACCGGGCTCACATTAGCAATTTTCCAAACACTTGGAACAGAGCCAGTGCGAAAGGACAAATTAAAAATGTAAGACAAGGGCTCACAGATCTGAGAAGCCGAGACTTTCAATAACAAAGGATGAATACCATCACTACCTGGAGCGTTGTCAGTTCGCAGCTTCTTTAAAAAAGAAAATACATCATCACAATTGCATAACATAATCTCTTCAGGTTCATCTGTACGCAAAACAGGAAAATTATCACTGGTCTCAAAAAAACTTGAAAAGAACATGTTAAGGGATTCAACTGCTTGTACAGAATTTGAAAACAATGAAACAATTTGGCTTTGAGAATCATTTGACTTTTTGCCTCGTATGTCATTGACCATATTCCTTTGAATGTCGTACACATTTTAGAGCTCCAGATCTTCTTTGACTTGTATATTTCGGCCCGAACTTTGATTTTGTAGTGACGAAAAAGGGAGAAATTTCCTTTGCGATAGGCTTGCCAGCGTTTGTTGATAAGGTCAATTACTACGGGAGTAATCCACGGTTTGGTTTTTTGAGTGATTTTGATGAAGGAGACCGGTATTTTTGACATGGCTTGTTGAAAAATGTCGTAAAAATGACTTACACTGCTTTCCACATTACATATTAGTGAGTGTAACTGATTTTCGAGCCAAATATTTGATTTGTATTCTTCTCTTGTAGGATCTATCACTCTCTGTGACCAGTGAGTTATCTCATGAGGAAGTGGATTTAGTTGAATGTCCACGTGAATTAAGTCGAGTTAACAAACAGGCATTCGCAGATACACAAGAGTGGGACCTCCATACACATGTTGACGTGGAGAGATTTGACCTTAGTTCTGACTGCCATGTCGGACCACAGAAACGTTCGTGTATTCGTTTTACTTGTCGGGCTTCCCGTCGTTATGAATATTTCATTTTCAATAACGTTGTCATCAGGTAAGACGCACACTCATGTAATGCGAATTATTTATATTTCTTTTTAGTTATCCATCACGAACATCAGTGAAAGAATCATTCGATTTCCTCAAGATCTCATTATGTTTTTGCAAACAGAACTATCAGATATTGAGTTGCATTATCAGAAATCATCAGCAGTTCTAATTCGCATCCCTTAACACCAAAAAACTTTCTGCGGTACTTCTGTTCTTTTCCCCCCCACATTTTTCAAGTTTTCCAAAATCATCAAATTTCACCGAAGTTAGCTACATTGGGTTTAGAATAGACTTTATCTGTCACTGAGTGACACTACAGCACGACTGAGAAGTCTTACTTGAACCCTGGGATGAAGGATTGGTCCCTTAGATACTCAGTTAAAATACAAGGTACAGATGTGATCATGAACTTCGTGTGATTGTTGTCTACAGACAAATGACGAGCAGTTGTCTAATTCTGAGGCTGTAATGCTCTATAAATTAGATAAGAGAAGTTTTATACACTCAACGTTATGCCACGTTAGTGAGAACAAGTAGGAGCAAGAGAAGATCGTTGAGAATGCAACACTTGCGGGTGTCAACAACTGAAATGTGGGGGGAAAGAATATAAGTACCCTTTCTGCTTCATATTTAGTCATACACGAGTAATTTTGATATGCTTGTTTTAATCTGCATTTAGTTAAAAAACATTGCGCCCTTTCAAGTGCTTTCAAGTGGGAATATTCTGTACTGGTATGCCACTGATTTTGTTTACTTTTTTAAAAAATTCTTATATCCTTCGGTGCCTGTGCTGTTTTTAAGTAGCATAATTTTAAGGTATTTTATGAATACCTTAAGTCTGAAATTTTTTGATGCGATGTGTTATGGTGCTTGTGTTTTACATGGTAAATTACTCTATGGTAATTTAACTCTACGCATATATTGGCATGCATTTTAATATAATGGTATACTTTGAAACATGCATGGGCAACCTATGGTCCTTCGGTCAAATGATGGTGACCTTACGGAAATATTTTCTTCATGACGACTCACGTGTTATACTTTTCTGAAGTCAAATTTCTCATCAATAGAATTGTATAGATCATTAGAATCCTGTTTCCGTAATTTCGTCATTCTTTGTTGAGGCGAGCCTGATATAGCCTACCACATGCTTAAAGGTGTAGTTCGGTCGAATTTTTGACTTTGTCTCAATCTTAACTCTGTCTCTTCCTGAGTTAAACCGGACACCTGTCGCCATGCCAAAAAGCGTCTGCACACACCAGGTGAAAACATAATTGATATTGAGGTCACTACGAACATGCATAATGAAGATAGAATCATACGCTACTTGGTACTGCAGAGAAGACGGTTTCATCCAGGCTTTGAAATGCGTCTTGAGACTGCGCGCGGAAGTAAAATTCACTAACTCAGTGCCCGTCGACATTCGTCTACCACCATGCCTCACTGTTGCGCTCTTAATTGCAAGAATAAAAGTGATAATAACATTAATAATGAATGCTTCTATAAATTTCCATTATACATAAAAGGCGAAAATTATGGACTGACAAAATTGGAAGAGCCTAATTTACTCAGTCAATGCATTCTCGGGTATATCGTATGCTGTATTCATTTTACTGAAAAAACAAATTGAAAAATTTACTATATGCTCCATCACTTTACGATATACTTTCCACTTGAAAAGACGGCTGTTCCTACCTTGAAATTGGGAAAACAATTATTGCTTGTGAAATGTAAAAACGGCAAAGCAAAGTTGTAGAGAACTCGAATGCTAGGCGATCATATCTCGATCTCGATGTCTCTTTTTCGTCGGATGTTTCATTTGCTGGGAGTACAAGCCAAATTGCTCTACCCGATGATGACAGCAGACAGCCCTGAGCCATTGAGCCTTGAACCAACAGCTGACTTTATATTGTGATTCAATTGCTATGTGAGTGTGGTATCTTGCCATCATTGTACTCGAAACTGATATATTTTTTCAGTTCATTCTGCATCATTTCAGTCAAGACTCAAGAAGATTTCAATGCCGAACACTTCTAAGCTCACAAAACGAGAGCTATGATGGCGGAAATTGACAATAACCTGAATGCAGGCCAACATGTAATTGGCGAATATATGACGCTTGCGCAAGCTACAAAGAGATAGGCTGTAAGTCATCGAACTTCTGGGAAAAAGCATGTGTTGAGAATTTGCCTATTGGCCATGGTTATAAGAAGATAGTTGGAATAATATTGTCATCCTGCTTCATATTTTATCTTTTACTCTACAAATTTCATGTGATGGGGAAAGGAAGTTCCTTGCACGAGTTGCACAATGCCTGTGATGAATATATAGTATTTACTTCCATTTACATTAATTTTGTCGACTTTTCAATATGTTTGCCCTATTTTCGAACGCTATGCGTATGCTTTAATGCTTGAGAATGTGATTTGTATGGACAGACCTATTCATGAGTATCTTCATCTCAAAATCCCAATATAATTTATGAAAATTTAGCTTATATCTTTAAGCTTACATTAATGCTTTATCAAATGAGACGACTTCGCTCGAGTTACATCATATTATGAGCAATATGGTTCACATAATGCTGCAAAGATCCTCACACTTATTGAATAAGATTCATCTCTAAATTTAATAATTTTGTAACATAATTAATAATATTTTAATATATTTCATAATATATGTATATTATTATATATATATAATTTGACCACAGAGATGGATTCGTCTGTCGTTGTTGCTCTAGAGCAAGGTGACCAGACGTTCCGGTTTTACCGTGAAAGTCCCGGTTTCGGCAAATTTGTCCCGGCGGCAAATACATGTACCGGTTTTGCCGTATCTCAGTGCTAAAATTCAGTTTCAGATATTTTCAGTTATTCAATGCACTCCGGAAAACCGGGAATTCCGCTTAAAAGGGAGAAAAGTCAGGACACATTTCCAACACATGTAAAAGCCTCCGGTTAAGCGGGAGACTTTTTTTGATAATTTTGCTATTTTTTGATTGTCAACTAGATTTGAACTTTTTATTAAGTGATTTTTGCTTATGTTTCATCAAAAAATATATTTATGTTCTGAGCATTTGTTCTCAAGTAGCCTACTGTGAAAGTAGAGCGGTTTCAAAAATCACTCCCTCTTCAGATGAAAGCTCGCTTTGGATCAGAAGGAAAAGGTATTTCGCATTTGAGCTTTCATTTCTTTTTTCTAATGTAGGTGATGCGAAACAGTCCAGTGCATCTGCTGTTTACAAAGCAATCGCTGCTACTTATACAGAATTTCTAAGAACTCATTACATCAGTTCACTGCGTAGCACGTCAACGAGCCAATGTACACTCACCAACACCATCAGGGTTTCTGAAATCCGTTGAATTAAGCTGTGGTGAAGGACGAAGAGCATTTGACATCAAATTCCTTTCCTCTTTAGATAGATGTGTGATTTTCTTAAACCTTCAACTATTGCTCCGTGCTTTTGCAACTCTCTTAAACAAGTGCGTGTAATAGATTGTTTTCCATATTCAGAATAATTTCAATATACACAGAAAGATGCTTTTTTAGCTTTTTATCTCGAAACTTATCAGTCAGCTCAATCGGGAACATCGGATAAGAGGGAAGGAAATGTCGATCCCAAACCGTTCCGCTTGTCCGGAGTGCACTGTATTTAGTCAGAACTCATGAATTCGGAAGCACACTTTGTGGATCTTGACATTAGTTGAATGTAGAGAACTCTACACAGTAGTTTAATTTGCGATGTGTTTGCCAGACTCAAATGCCCCACATAGAGCGTATGTTTTCGCTGATGAACAAAGTGTGGTCATCTGATAAAACTCAGATTAAAGTTAACAGTCAAGGCAATGCTTAATGTGAAGGTTAATTTTGACATGCCATGCCAGTTTTCGGCTTTTTAAAATCGCAAATGGAAATGTTGCCTGACATACATACAGACAAAAAATACGAAAATACGTAAATATACAACATTTCTGATTTTGTTACTATTTCAACTACAGGATTAAAGAGCTTCGATACATCATTAGTTTCAGTGGCGTCGTGTGCTCCCTGACCACAGGCCTTCACTCGGCATTGGGATACTATTTCTATACAAAGCACTTTTATGTCACAACATTAATTTTCATAAAAGCTGAATTTCTAATAACAATTTTCCGAACATTTTTTAAGGTCAAGTGAAAGTGCGCATGAGAAGTGATTGCTCATGTCACTCAACCGCCTTACTCAAGGAGCTGAGATCACTATATCCCCTCTCTGTCCAGTCCACATTTTCTCGAGAAAAAAGGAGGCAAGCGAGCAGTTTCTTGCGTTTTTGACTGCCGTTCAGCCACTCACATGTTTGAAATTTTGATGCATTAAAATGTCTTGTGTATTTCTTATTTCTTTCTGTGTGAGTACTTTCAATTTCATATCAGGTGTTGGCCTACCTTGCTTGCCGACTGTCATCTTTTCAGTATATTCCCTTGAGACGAAAGGCGTGGTTATGATCTCATCTGCAGTACTAAACATAGCGTCACATCAATCACGTAAAAACAAATTTTTGAATTCTACCGAATCTGATGTCGTTGAAGTTAGCACCAACTTCAACACCAACTTTTTGAATAAAGTTTGTACAGAATAGAAGACCACATGTATAGGTACTACTGATGACGCAGAGTTTGTACAGACAAAAGTTTTTCCAAAATTCGAACTCCTTCACCTTCAAAATTCAAATTTAAATTCGAAAAATTGGTGCAAGTATTGGTGCTACCTAGTTAGCGAGTTTGTACAGCAATCCGACGGAAAAATTTAGATACAAGAACAAAAAACTGAGTTTGTACAGAAACTTCCAGCACTTTCCTTACACAAACAAACGGTAAAAACCGCCAAAAACCGATTTTTTCAGAAAATGATAAGATTTTCCAGAAACCTTCTTGGTGCTACATGGAAAATGAGTTTGTACAGTGCTCTAACCGGTGGAAGAGTGTTCTACTAATCGAGTCTGAGTTTGAACACACACTTCTCCGACACTCCAGCACTCCTACGACCGGTAAATACCGGTTATTGTACAGTAACTACAAGAATACTGCCCATTTATGAACAAATCAATTGGTGCTACATGGAAAATGAGTTTGTACAGTGCTCTAACCGATGGAAGAGTGTTCTACTAATCGAGTCTGAGTTTGAACACACACTTCTCTGACACTCCAGCACTCCTACGACCGGTAAATACCGGTTATTGTACAGTAACTACAAGAATACTGCCCATTTATGAACAAATCAATTGGTGCTACATGGAAAATGAGTTTGTACAGTGCTCTAACCGGTGGAAGAGTGTTCTACTAATCGAGTCTGAGTTTGAACACACACTTCTCCGACACTCCAGCACTCCTACGACCGGTAAATACCGGTTATTGTACAGTAACTACAAGAATACTGCTCATTCATGAACAAATCAATTGGTGCTACATGGAAAATGAGTTTGTACAGTGCTCTAACCGGTGGAAGAGTGTTCTACTAATCGAGTCTGAGTTTGAACACACACTTCTCCGACACTCCAGCACTCCTACGACCGGTAAATACCGGTTATTATACAGTAACTACAACAGCTATTCGATGGTTTTGTTTCAAAATTGAATTGTCTGTTGAATCGCTAACTATGACCAGTGAAACGACAATTAAAACAATGTTTTGTTTCAAGAAATGTTATTGTCCATCAAAATATGAAATCTACTGAGAATGGTGCACAAAACTCTGGAAAAAGGGGCCATGTACATCATGAAGGTCACGTGTGGAAAGCTTAATGGAGGCGGTACTCCAAAAATGAATAGCTGCACCAAATCCAAATGCTGACATGGGAGAAGGACGACAGATGAATATCGAGCTCTCAATTTTTACATACTCTATTGCAGTAGGAAGCACAGCATAGAAAGGTCAGATAGGATAAAAATGACTTGCGACATTTACGCAATGAAGGACGAATATCTTAAATACGATAATGATCGGACAGTCCGAAACGCATATAGAAAAACAACTACATGTAAAAGATATAGAAAAGAGGAACATCGCTGAAAATGCCTGTACTAAGTTGTGTCAACAAATTGTAGTTAATAAAGCAATTACAATTGCACTTAAAAATCACGGCAAAAAACAACAATCTTGATTGTACGTGTTACTTGCAATTCATCACTAATATCTGAAAAACAATCGAAGGTATAATAAATGTAAAAACTGCATATACTTGCCCATAGTCTAGCTGATAGGACGAAACAATGGAATCCGTAGAATACAAAGGGAAAAAAGTTGGTCTACATATGTGAATTTAAGGTATTAGTAAAATCCGGAGAACAATCAAAGGTATAAAAGTAAGAATTGTGCAGGCTTGCGTATAGCCTATGCGATGAACCGTTAATGACCAACAATGTGACCAAGCGATAAAGTTTTTAAAATACAATAGGAAATGGTCGGGATACACTAGGTGACATGCCACGCGTGATTCACGCGTAATTACGGAACACCCCAAACATCCGTGGTTAAAGACATTCTATTCTTCTACCCGCGTAAATACGCGCTGCACTAAGAGTCAGAAATCACTTGATCTGATGCTGTTAAAACATGGGAAATGTTTATGAATACGTGCGGGCGAGCGTTTATAATTTGCGCGTCGTCTACGGTTGTCTGCGTTGCCGCTTGAACCACGGATAAACCGCTAAGCATTTTCTGTCTTCCCTGAGCATGAAATTGAGGTCCTATCACATTGTTTAGCCTCTGATACATGCAGACACATGAGACGCAAAGTCTATAACAGGACTGCCAACTATACTAACTTATATAACTTATATTGCAGCAATATCCCGCATAGCCACGGATGTTTGGGGTCATGTGTAATTAGTTACGCGTGATTGAGCGTGGCATGTCACCTAGTGCAGTGATGATTAAAAGTGCTTTTGTACACAACAAAATTTTCTATAGTTCGACCATAAGCTGAGATGAAGTTCGGAGAAAGATTTTGGAGACCTCACTAGTTCACCTTAGTCAGCTCTTTGTCTGACAAATGACTGTCAATGGTCAGGTGATGGTCAGTTGATATATTTATCTCCTGCAATCACTTACAACTCACCTATATGATATCGCTAAGTTTCACATGAGAATTGCAACTGAATATCAGTTTGATTATTCAATCTGTCCGCTTATGGAACTCGGGTATTCAGTTATGAAGCTAAAAGTCTCTTCTAGCAAGGAGTTTGGCCTATAATTCGGATAGGCTCGTCCATGTAAATACATCATCTGGCACTTAGCCTCCATAGTGACGCAAGCGTCTTTCATTTGTCCTTTCATTTAACGAACATATTTCTTCACAGCCGCTGCTAGCAATTAAAAAAGCACGTCACATCCAATACGCGCATCGACAGATAGATTGTCTGAAGAGCAGGTCACCTGATATTCGAAGGAACTGAGGCAATGTTCAACAGTGTCAATACTATATTTTTAGCAACAGCAAATGGACATCTTATTGAATCAGCTCTTTCGATGTACATCATATTCTTGTCGTGAAGACGTCATCACATATTTGGATATAATTGATCCTGCAGTGATCTGTGTAACAAATACAATGGCAATGTGTTCTTGATTTCATTGAATTATAAAGAACAACTTTGAATAATTCATTAGTGAATAACTAAATACTTAATTTCCATAGCAATGAAAATGAAGTAAGCCAATCACAATTGGGAACCAGTTAGACTAAATAAAAAGTACAACGCTGTCAAGAGATTGAATTGCTTTTTCATCTTCAGCAAAAAAACTTTAATTTTGAAAATAATTCATGCAGCAAAAGGCTAATAGGTAGGCCTACAGCAACCAAATTAATCGAGTAGCATAGACTCTTACTAATAGCGAGTTAATTAATGCATGTGTTGAATTGAAAACATTACTCGTTGGAGATCTGTCGCAAAAATTTACCACCAAGATAGAATTATTTTGAGCGCAACAAATTTTTTTTCTGCAGTTCGACCTACGGTCGAACTGCAGAAAAAAATTTGTCGCGCTCAAGCACTTTTAGTCGTGGCCAAAGTAGATGTGATACCATTTTTTCGTGTAAGCGGTAGACACGTCCGCTTGGAAGTAGCTCCAAAGCGGAATAACGGGATAAATATATCAACTGACCATATAAACACTTCCCATTTTTATCTCATATCAACATCTATCGAAATAATGAACTACATCAATTCTGTAACCACAAATAGACCAAGACCCACTTCTATATGTGAAAATGTCTATTCTAGGTAGCGATTGGGCACTTAGGAATTTCTTGTAAAGATCAGTTGTTCTATTACAAAGATAGGAGCGAAATACATCACCGTCATTTCATACTACATTCCCAACCTATCATCGGAATTTAAATTCGTAACACTATATGAAAACGTACTTAGTTGCAACAACACCCAAACCATGTCGTATTCATACCAATCACGAGGTAAAACAGATTTTGAAGTCACCTACTTTGACGGCCAACAAAGAGAAACTTTAATTCCATTTCATAAATGGGCAGTATTCTTGTAGTTACTGTACAATAACCGGTATTTACCGGTCGTAGGAGTGCTGGAGTGTCGGAGAAGTGTGTGTTCAAACTCAGACTCGATTAGTAGAACACTCTTCCACCGGTTAGAGCACTGTACAAACTCATTTTCCATGTAGCACCAATTGATTTGTTCATGAATGAGCAGTATTCTTGTAGTTACTGTACAATAACCGGTATTTACCGGTCGTAGGAGTGCTGGAGTGTCGGAGAAGTGTGTGTTCAAACTCAGACTCGATTAGTAGAACACTCTTCCACCGGTTAGAGCACTGTACAAACTCATTTTCCATGTAGCACCAAGAAGGTTTCTGGAAAATCTTATCATTTTCTGAAAAAATCGGTTTTTGGCGGTTTTTACCGTTTGTTTGTGTAAGGAAAGTGCTGGAAGTTTCTGTACAAACTCAGTTTTTTGTTCTTGTATCTAAATTTTTCCGTCGGATTGCTGTACAAACTCGCTAACTAGGTAGCACCAATACTTGCACCAATTTTTCGAATTTAAATTTGAATTTTGAAGGTGAAGGAGTTCGAATTTTGGAAAAACTTTTGTCTGTACAAACTCTGCGTCATCAGTAGTACCTATACATGTGGTCTTCTATTCTGTACAAACTTTATTCAAAAAGTTGGTGTTGAAGTTGGTGCTAACTTCAACGACATCCGAATCTGGGTGTTCGAGTCAGATGCATTACTCTGCATTCATTGGAGAACGCTCATCATCTGATTGAAGCTGGGGCATTCCCATAACGACGTCTACATGTTTCATAATCTTAATAAACTTATAGTTAATAAGACTTAAGGTTTGTCCTTAAGAGGACAGGTGGTGCGTTCCCACCGGCAGACATTAAACGTTCAAGGCGCGTCAAACTTTTGACTATCCTAGGACTACATTTTAGAGCCAAACTTGACGAGATCGGTGTGGAGGACCTTCCCACTAGTCCATTTTTCACTCAGCGCTTCTAAAGCGGGGCTGGACCTTACCCCTAATCGCAGTCTTGTCTGAACGTCATCCATCTGCCACTGTTGACGTATTGGCTTCTCTCACATTAAGCGAAGCTAGGAACAATTGGGTTGCGCTTCCCTTACTATATTTAGGCACCGCGCCTCGATCAAGAATTGTGTAGAATTTCATTGCAAAGATTGGAGAAGGCAAAGCATCATGTCTATCGGGAAAGCCAATATTTACGCGGGCGCGTGCGCTTACTGCCTCACACGCACACAACTCTCTTTCGCTGTCTGAACATCAGTGCTCCGTCTGAACACACGGCTAGCTTGTGTGTCTCATTGTTCGAAGAAAACAGCTGTGATTCAAGCACGTGCTGCAAAACTGTTCACTCTTGAGGTTGAGCGTCTGATTTTGAGACGGAAGCCAACACGAGAAGCTATCGAATTTAAATGAATGATGACACTTTTCATTTTTATAAATGTTGGTAAACAATTTTTGAGGATGCTCTGAAGGCCTCGCAGGTACGGAGAAGACGCCACTGATTAGTTTTTTTTGTCGTGCATTAGAAAGCTACATGGATTTGGCAGAATGTGAACACATAAGTGATTAAACATTAATTAAAGTTTTTTTTCATGATAAATGCATAAACAATTCACATCTGGTGCCAAGAAAATTGCTTACGTGATTCAAATATTTACATAGGTGACATCTTCATGCAACGATAAAATATAATCGGATTCTCTCAATTGAAGAAAATAAAATATGCAATAGAAAAAATATACTTTAATAAGCCAAAAAAGGTTATTATACAGTTAAGAGATTAACAATAACCTGAAAATAAAATTGTATAAAATTGATGATTACATTATAAGTCAATGAAAAAGAATTACAGACACAATTACAGAACAATTATACATAGCCTACATAGCCGCATGGATGAAAATATATTAAGAATCCGTCATTCTTTATAGCGAGGAGGTAATGAGTCCTGAATATAACGAGGTAAACAATCAATGATTGAACACCGATTGAAGAAATATATTAAAAACTGCTGGAAATGGAAAAAGCATTCAGTAGATGGCCACATAGATATGAAAAACAAATACCAGAATCACATACGGAGTTCATCATCCTCATTAAGTCGCATAAAAAAGCGAAGGTGGTGCACCATGTTTCGCCACATTTCTAGATCCTCTGATACGAATTAGACAGGATAATGAAAAATACGAGTAGATGAAGTGTAGAATCAAGCACAGAGAACAGGTACAAATAAATAGCAAGCTACCAATAGTCAGTTTACATAACGCGTAAGGACGAAGAAAAAAATGAATGATATACATACACTGAATGGAAGTGAAGATTCCATGGTTGTCACAATATGGGTTTGACGATACTACCCAACAAGGTATTCTAAAATTCGCTGCTTGTGTTAACAACTATCATTATTTTCAAAGCAAGATCACACCTATAGGGCCCATTTTCCTACTTTGTAAGGTGTCCCGGTTTTGGATTAAAATAATCTGGTCACCTTCCTCTAGAGGTGACGCGATTGTATCTCAGCTATTGTATGCGATGGTAGTGAGGAGATAGTCGTCTCCCTTTGGCGCACGTGATTGGCCAAGCGCGCACAATGCATAAAGAAAGTTGTATTATGGAACCCACGAGCTGGGGTTATCACATTGAAGACTTGACGTCTGTCAAGTCAATGGTACCTATCTTTGACTCAATGTTTCGCCGTGATAAATTCATCAAATGGAAATATTATTCACTTCGTTCGACTTCCACACGATGTAAATTTGCTGACTGTGTGCGTTCGATGCGGTGTATTTATTTCGTAAGAATTCAGTTTTGAATTTGCATTTCGTTCAATGGAAAATGGATCTTTCTGCCCCTCGGGACTAGTTCTAGACGTGACCATCAGTATTAAAAAATGTCATTTCTAGACCAAACAATTTGACATTTCAATTGATGAATGAGGCATGCAACTTGCCTCTGTCACTCATTTCTGCTTTGGTTGAGAATGTATGAGCGTTATGTGGCAGGTCAATTAAACTTCATTGTCTACGACACTTTCAGCGCAAACTGCATGGATGTTGAGCCACTCTCTCTCATTGGTGAGTTGTCCGAGATGACGTCATGACAAAACTTTGTGACGTTCCAGCGCTTTAACGATGAATAAGATGAGAACAAGTGGAGAACAGTGATCAGAGATACGGCTAGCATTGATTTAGCGAACAAAATCGATATTTAAAATTGGCCGAACGATGCCTTTAAGTCGTGGTGACTTAATGAATCATCAGCACAATCTTGCTGTTTCATAGTGTTGGTCTCATAGAGGGCTCTTTGATCGATAGACCTCAGGTGATAAATAGATGGCATAATTTAGCATCTTCATCGATGCGATGTTCTAATTGAAAACTTACTGCTGTGATTTCTGTGTCAACCGTAATCGCGAAAACTTGGCGAATATGGCTACAATAGCTGACTGTCCCGAACAGAAAGCGCACTCTAGCTGTATTTCTCAATTGCTAACGGTGGTTGATGTTACAACAGCAAGTTAATGATATCCTCTCTGATTTTTGTCACTTTCATTTCAGCATACTTTTGTGCCTGCTGTCGTTCGCAAGCTTCTCGGTTGCAAGCAATAACACACATGGACGCTTACAATTAGCATTCCTCCTTCTTCTTACAACAATCACATTTAAAGTGGTAACTTCTCAAAATCTCCCAAAAATTTCATATCTCACATATTTGGTAATTTAGCAGTTCAGTTTCATCTTTTTGTCATAAACAGCGGCTGCATTTTCCAAAAACTGCTTTTCAGGACAAATTGCTACTCGGTAATTTAACAGTTTTGGTTATCATCTGTGTCTGGCACGCAGGCGTGTCATTCCTGCTGGCTCCAAAGCGCAAGGATTTCACTTTTATTGAACATGTCTTTATCGGAGTGTTCGCAAGTGTATACTTACTTGGCCTTGGATTTTTCAGCATAATCATCTATTACGACGTAAGTAAATATAGGCAATCAGTATTGTTTCCTGTGAATCTCAAACCGTACAGCATTTTCTCACATAGAATTCACTTCTTGCTGCATGATTGTTTTGCAATTTTGGTGCGGATTCGAGTAAGCCTTACTTAATAAGGGCGGGTTGTATGGGGGAAATGTCAGTTAATTTCTAATTATTTATTAATTATTATTAATTAATTTCACTTTATTGAGAAGACGTATCAAGCTAAAATTAAAAATCAGATTTTGAAGACGGCTGGAAAATATGTTTGAAGAAAGAGGTGCAGCCTAAGTAAGGAATCTTCGAGAAACTTGCAAGATAAGTCTCTAGATGCTAGATATGCTTCTGACTGGTAGACATGAACATAGTAATAGGCCTGTGTGTATGCAACAGGGAATTTTTTTAAGGCATTTCCACAGGGTAACCATTTAATCAAGAGGGCACTGTAGGACTACGCTGACGACAGCATTTCTCTAAGAGCACTGTCGCTCACATTGAAGTTTACTTTGATGACGTTTGTCCCACGTATCTCAAGGTTCGTCTCCAGCAGCACAGGGTTTAAATCTTTTAAGTCTAAGGCTATGTACCAAGTAACTAAATAAATATGTAATTAAATTTGTGTAGCAAGAGTGGATGTCTGCAAGCCATGCTCTTATGTTCTTGTTCATCTAGCATTTTTTTTCTAGTATCTAGTATTTTTTTACGGCATCCTTATTAATTACGGCATATATTTGGCTGAAAGCAAACTGACAAACTTGGGGTCTTTTGTCGACCGTGTTCCTAAAAAAGTTGGGCAAAAACTTGTATCCAATTCATGTTTTGGGCCAAAACTTGAGTCAAAATTCAAAATCCAAGCCCAAATTTCAATAAATGAGTAGAATCAGGTAAACAAAGTACATTCTTTGTATTTCAGGCTGACAAAGATTCTTCTATATCCAAAATTCTTGATATTAGTGTGGCATTCGCGGGAAGCGATTTTTTTATTGTAATAACTGTAATTAGTAGCCTAAGTAGGGGAGAGTGGGACACATTGAACATATTTTTCAACTCCTCTTTACAGTTTCAATATACTTAATCAAATGAACCAAAATCAAACTCGGATGAAAAGTTGAGGGCATGCTAAGTAATGTCCGAATTGTTGGACGTTTTCGCGACATTTCATCTAATAATTTGAATTTCAAAATTTTTGCCAAAGTGATTCAATGTGCCCCATATTTGGGGCACATTGAACAACCTTTATTTATTGCCCTCTTGTTCAACTTCATTAGACTTTATGTATCAGATTTGCAGCTTCAGTTCATCAATTGTCAAAATCAGGCGACAAAATTCATAGTATGAAATTTTTATTTGCAAAAATGATAGCATTTGTTTGATATGAAAAGATGCACGTCAATTCTGAAAGAAAAATGTTAAATGACTATCAGAGTTCTCAGATAAGTAGCATTATTCATGATAGAAGAGCATTAATGCTAAATTTATTCAAATCCAATATTACATTTATCGTTGTGATCATCAATTCGCATGAAGCATGACTGTAGGCATTGCGCATTACATGTAGACATGTAAGACACGAGTAGGCCTAGGCAATAAAAAGATGAGAAAACTTCAAAAACAAAAACAAGCATTTAACAATTCAATTTGCTTGACCACTAAGGGAGGTTCCAGTGTATTCAAATCCACATCATTTTGATTGAGATCACTGATCTTTTTTAATTTTTCGATTAATTTTTTCAGAATAAATTCTTCGCCATGCTGCCTTGGTGTTTTGTTCTCCAAAAGAGCTACATCGCACGAAAACGAATACCGTAACTGCTCGAACATTTCTAAACAGTCAATTTGATGTAGCGCCGTTGACGAAATTTTTGCATAATCACATGTCAAAACTTATAAATCACCTCGTTCACTCAATAAAAGAAAATATGAGTTTCGAATTGGGGCACTATGAACCATGTTGAAAGTACCCCATCTTGGGTGGTTCAATGTGCCCCACATCTCTAGCCTTTCATGAACGTGCTCGTGTGCAAGTAAGGCTGCACTCAAATAGTTTTCAACTATATACTAGATTAATAAAATTGATAAATAATACTTGAGAAAAATGCTGTCTAATGAAAATATACGTACGTTTTTGGCTATTTTACAACGAAAGCTCCAATTTTCTAAAAATTTACTTTTTCATGTAAATTTTGGGAAATCCTGTGAAAATAACGATGGAGAGCATAAACTGTTGAAATTATTAGAGGAATCATGTCTTTTTGCTACAATAAACAATGTCTTAAAGCATAAATTTTCCACTTTTTATAGTTCCGAAGAAAAGGCTAGTGGTTCAATGTGCCCCACAGTTCAATGTGCTTCACCCCCACTACATATATTTCGTTATAAAGTTTTCCATTAATTCAGCCCGTGATATACTGACTAATTGAAGATTTTTGATTTAATGATGATTGAATTACGCATTGCTCATAACAACGCAATTGTTTTCATTAGTCATTCAGAAATAAAAGCAGACTTAATGTATGTATAGCTGCGTAGTGCTTGCAATTTTATGATGCCAAATTACAGAGCTGATCATAAAAAGCGGACCACCTATTTTTCGCTAAATTCAATCGATTCTCATGCCTTCCAATCGTGTCGTACGATCACGTGTCATACATCATTCGAAAGCTAGTATTTAAGCTAGTATTAAAGCTACTATTCTCAGCTTTAAAATGAGCTATGATAGACTTGCATCCGTTGTTGCATTTGATGAGCAGTGCTCAAGATATGAAAATTGCTCAATCTTCAAATCGTAATATTTTCGTAATGATATCCTGTTCATCAAAATCTGTGGACTAGGAAAAAGTCAGTGATATCGTGAAGTTGTCACAAAATCATGGCTCCTTTGGCTGAAAATGTTATATTCACACTTTTTCATCAAAAATGTTTTATAGGTTTGACCCGTCAAGAACGAGTTTTGTCCCTTCAAGATTGACAATGCTATTTCAAAGTGTAACAGCCGAAAAGAATTGGCATCATTGCCGTTTCAAGTGCACTTTTGCCTCGCATGAATGCGTAAACAAAGATTATTTGCCAAATCCACTGCAGTATTATCCCTTCAAATGCAAAATGAAACAATGAAAGCAATGTAGACGCAGCTTATCTTATTTCTTTTGCCCTGCTGAAACCCACTTATTCAAGTTGTTTACAGATTAACTGATTTATAAGTGTACTTCAAAAGCTTGCGTCATTTTGAGCTATTTTTCAAGAGACTGCTCTCCTTCGAAAGACTCCACGTCTTTCGAATGTGCTGTATATTCAACTTGGCAAATTTGGGAAATGAAATCGACTGATTAACTGATTAGTTGAATTCATGCAATAGGGCCTGCAAAAAGGGGCACAGCATGTCTTTGTTAACTTCGCTCGCGTAGATAATGATTGAAGTGAAAGACGGGACATCCTCGAACAGCTTCGAGTGTTTTTGGACTAATCGTTTTGTCTTGAAATTGATACTTCAATAATATTCAATGAAGTCCGTGTAAATAATAAATTTTGTGGAAAAACAAATCGATCCTGAGATCCATCGATAAATGTGTAATGGCTCCCAATCATGGAAGAATACATGCTACATGCCAAGACTTCGTTATTGTTGTGAAGAAGATAGCATTTTAATGTTGTCCACGACATTTGTTCAAGCCCTTACTTGTAAGTCGATATTTGCACCATGTTTGCCTCTTTGTTTCATGTTTGCAGCAGCATAGGGCCTTCGGTGAATTTGCATTATGTTTTGTTTTCATTATGCTGTTGACACGGCAGTTTCCATTTGGAACGGGAACGCTTCATTTCATTTCGGTAATTCTGCTGTTGGAATGTCAGCGATGAACTCAAAGTGATAATGTTGCGAATGGTCATGTCATTCTTCAGTTGACATGTCTATCCTGAAGATGAAATGGATGTTTGCCATCTTGACCGGTCAAACCTATATTCCTATATTAGTTTACTAGCTCATTTTAAAGCTGAGAATACTAGCTTTCGAATGATGTATGGTACGTGGTTGTACAACACGACTGGAAGGCATGACAATCGATTGAATTCAGCGAAAAATAGGTTGTCCGTTTTCTATGATCAGCTCTATAGAATCAATTCATTTCTAGATAAAATGAATGTAAAAAAATATAAATGATATAAAGTATGTCGACGATACTTTCATTATCGTGAACGAAATAAGTCAACTTGAGCGAATAATTTAAGAGATGAAAAAGAATCAGTACTCGATTTTACTTTTGAATGTGAGTTTGACACATCAATCAGCTTCTTAGATGTCAACATTAAGCGCCAGTGTAACGTTTTCGTTACAGCACTTTTCGGAATCTGCTGTCTTCCCCATCTTGCGACATATGATACTATATTTTGATTACCATGCATGATTTATCACATATTTTCAGGTAAAAAATTGCCAATTCAAAAATTAGCACTTTGTAGTGCATCTACTTTATCACGAAATTAGACAAAAAATGGGCTTAAAATCTTCTTATATACTGAAAGGCTCAGTGTATGAACGTCTACATGTAATTTACTTCCCATATGATTTGCGTGTTCTCATTATCCATCAAATTCCGAAAATAGCAATCAATATTTCCTCAGATATTCATTCATGACATGGCACGTCATTTTTTGAAACCGTAACGTTTTAGTTACACTGGCGTAATATGATATACAAATGTTAAATACAACAACAATATAAATGAAGTAAATGGTGGTGAGTACTATCAATTTTCTTCAAAACCAATGTCTGTTGAATACTGAAAACGAACAATTTTATTGGAATATTGCACACTTAGTGTATTCTATGAGAGTGTAATGCTTGTTGCTATTTATTGTCTATGGATTTCCCGTTACAAAACCAACCGAAGTCCATTGCCGTAGTATTTTCCTCAATATTAGACTTGTTAGCTCATGTACGGAATCAAGTCAAAGAGAGATCAAATCTCAAGCATTTTCTCTTATAGCGTAATCATTAACAATGCAGGGTGCCAGTTCGCCTGGGCATAGAATACAAAGATGTCCTCCGACTCGAGCAATTTCAATACAAAACTTCTTCGGCCGTAGACGATGCGTCTCTCCCTACAAGGGCACGCCAGCGGCTCGAGATGGCCCAAACCGGTTTTAAATATCTATAAAGGCTAAACTTGATTATATCAACCTGTGTAGCTATCTGAAGACAATACCCAAGATGTTGCTAACTATGGATGAAGAAGTTACTGAAATATGCAATAGGCCTAATGTCGACGATGACGGTACATGACTGTTGCCACAAAGACTCAAAAGTAAATGCTTCATCAGAGTTATGAGACGATGATGAGTTTATGTGTTTAAGATGTTTGTCTGTCAAAAGATGTCTCATCAGTTAGTTATATCGCAGGGTGAGATTCCAACAAAAGATGACTAGAATGATCATTTCAGTAAACAGAAAAAGCAGTCAATAAAATGGCAAATATCGGTAATTTTCATCTTCGCAGATAGGACGAAATTCTCTGGATGCATTTTAAGGCCAGAATCTTTATGAGATGCTTGATACGCATGCTGATGGTCTTATCGACCTTAGTGGCAGAAACCAATGACTACCCGGGACAAAAGAATTGTTTAGGTCTACATAATGCTAAACAATCTCAAATGCGTTCATTTCTTGGTGTTCTTTATTTATGTGGACATTGCGAATTACCGAGGCGTCTCCAAATCTACCATGACTTTGGAGTCGACGCAGTAAGAGAATCAATTTCTCGACATGAATTTCGAAATATAAAAACTTGTTCTCATTTCAACGATAACGATTTCACACCAAACAGCAACGACAAGTAGCATAAGGCAGGCATCTGATTAAATTTGCTAATTCACAGTTTGGACAAATACCTCTGAAATATGATGGAGAGCTTTTATGATGAAGCTATGACTCATTACTTCGGCAGGAATTGCTTCGAGCAATTCATAGGCTACATTTGAAAAAAACATGCTTTTGTATATTTTGACATCATATGGCGCCATCATAACGAAATCGTTACGGCTTTAATTTCTAAGAAATGGTTATTGTAATGAACTGGTCATCATATATTATTCTTGATTATAACATTATGAAATACTTGCCACCGTTTTTATAGAAAATTTGCCGATATTTATATAGGTGGCCTTAAATGGGTTAAACGAGATGATATTCTAAGTTTTTCAATCTATCGAAAATCAACAGCATCAAACTCTTGCTTAGATTTCAAATCATTCACAACGGACAGATACAAATCATCAGTGATGAAAAGTTATGTTCATCGAGCATTACAAACTTGCTCAGATTGGAATTCATTTAATGATGAAATTAACAAAGTCAAGAGAATCCTAACGAATAACAACTACCCATCAGTATTATCGACAAACAACTCGATTTACTATTGAACAGATTTAAGAATATAAAAACCAAAGAAGAAATGAAAAGCGTTGTATTCTTTTTTAAAGGCCAATTGACTTCGAACCACTTGATTGAAGAAAAACGGTTGTTGAAGATAGTCAATGACAACACACAAACAAAAGATTCTGATTCAAAAATTAAACTGATGATCTATTATACGAACCACAAATTAGTGAACGCGATAAAAACAAAATTGGATAAATTTCAGTCGAACAACAATGTTGTCTACCAGTATACATGCCCGGAAGGTATTTGTAACAATGCCAACTATATTGGATACACAACAAATTTGTATCCATTGCACGTGGTTGTACAACACGACTGGAAGGCATGAGAATCGATTGAATTCAGCGAAAAATAGGTTGTCCATTTTCTATGATCAGCTCTATAGAATCAATGCATTTCTAGATAAATGTCGGATGTCGCAGAGAACATAGGGGTGCAAAGATAACTGCGAATTCATAAAATAGTCTATATAAATTTAAAAACTAAACATGCGCAAAAGGATATGACATATTCGTACACACACGCATATGCAGTCTATACTACCCAGCAGCAGCAGCAGCAGCAGCAGCACAACACATGTAGACGTACATGTGCATGCTGAAGTTGATGCGAACAGCTGGAATCGATTTGATAGGCGGATGATGACTGTGTCCCCGATGATGTATTTCAAATTGATGAGGCAGGTGGAGTGATGTAGGGGTCATGGATGTTTCAGGGTAGAGATGATGAGAGAAGCGAGTCTCTGCTGTAGCTTGCATGAAAATTGCCGGTCGATCTGATTAATATTGGTAGTTGAAGTGTTACTGTGACAAATGGTCATCCACCGTCGAGTGCTAGATAGGCTTCTGACTGTTAGACATGAATAGAGTAATAGGCCTGTGTGTATGCAAAACCGACCGGCCAGTGTGGCTATTGCCAGTGCCAGCCATTGGAAAGTGCTTTTGACGAATTGGCATAGGCTACATACAACTGTGATGACGATGAATGAAGAGCATTCATTGTCTTGTGCAAAGCACTGAGCCGGCTTGTAGCTGGTAGACATGAATGGAGCAATAAACTTATCCACGAGTAGAATGATATAGTGAAGCCGCCTTGAAGATAGTCTATCAAGCATGTAGGCTACCTACAGTGTATAGACCTACAACGAGCATGTAATTGCTTGGGGCGGGAGGCGCATAATGATTGAGAAAAAGACACACAAATCTCTCCCGAAATATATTATATTGCCGGAAATCAAAAGATGAAGTAAATAGAATACAAGTGAAAAATCGGTTTGGTCTAGAAAGGCAGTGACCAAGCGTCTGGACGTGAAACGTTTTCCGATGAAGTGTCGTGCGATAGTTTCTATGATGAATGATGATATAAAGTATCAGGTGAAGAAATTGTAGGGAAGGGAAGATGTTGTGTGCTTACCATCAATTTAAATTGAAATGTAGACAAAGTAGGCTAGTAGGATGCATGACTGATGAGGACCGGTTTTCATGAGTCAGTATTGGATACTGGCAAAACTGTGGTATATGTAAATTATACTAGAAGGAGAACGTTTGAATTTCATTGATAGTCACGATGGAATGTGAGAAAAAAGTTTGCTCCCCGACCGGGAATCGAACCCGGGCCTTCCACGTGACAGGCGGAGATACTCACCACTATACTATCAAGGAGACGATTGCGTTTGCATGTTCTCTTCAACTGAATGGCAACGGATTTCGCGCGTCATTCAACACTCCACTGCTTCTGTGCAGACTGAATGCATTAGTCATGAAAATAAGTATGTCTCTGTTGCCTTGACGATAATCAATTGATTTGAGGATTGAGTGTATGAGCAAAAAGTAAATAAATGATTGGCTTATCATATGATATCATACGCGTTTTCCTATTGTCGACTCGATCAACTACCAGTAGCCTATAGTCTGAAATGTGATTGACATGGGCGCTTTACACAAGACATGGACATCCCACATTCAAAATTGCAAAGAAATGACAGTTAAATCTGAAGTAGGCTGTAGACTAACTCTGAAACAATGCTCATTAGGAGTAGTGTTGCCAGTTGAATGATTGTACGGTACGAGTACATGGAGTCATAACGATATGTCGACCAGTTTAGTCTTCTTGATCATTTGAGTGACCGTTTTGTAAATGTGAAGGGAGATGACAGGTGATCGTATCTGTTTGGCAGTGACACTCGAATGAATAGGCTATGTTCTGTATTTTGTGATAATAAGAGATGATTTGGGAATTGAAATGCATGTACGAGTATATTGCATCGGTTTGTGATGTTGTAGCTTTCTTGTGTTTGGCTCCACTTGTGGCTCCTCTATTTCTGATTTGTTTTGTGAAAATACATTAATCACCCATCAAAGGCTAAATAGAATGAACATCTAGGGCGTGAGTGTTGAAGTAATTGTCATTGATGTATGTAGGACGTAGGTGCTATTGTACAATTCGTATTACAGTGTATGCTCCCCTCTGTATAATTTGTGAGTTGTTTTGAGAAGTGAATGCAGCGACCAACCACGGAAGGCTATATAGGATGAGTGCAGGTATTTGGGAGAAATAATTTAGCTGTAGTGATAGTGTAGGTTTGTTGAAAAAAATATGCTCCCCGACCGGGAATCGAACCCGGGCCTTCCACGTGACAGGCGGAGATACTCACCACTATACTATCGAGGAGACACTGCACTTGTGACTGCATGTCGGTGTCAACTTTAGATTTAGTGGATTACTGTCTTAATCGAAAGTCATTCAACACAGCTGTCGTTTAGTGTGCGTATTGAAAAGGATATGACATATTCGTACACACACGCATATGCAGTCTATAGTACCCAGCAGCAGCACCACAACACATGTAGACGTACATGTGCATGCTGAAGTTGATGCGAACAGCTGGAATCGATTTGATAGGCGGATGATGACTGTGTCCCCGATGATGTATTTCAAATTGATGAGGCAGGTGGAGTGATGTAGGGGTCATGGATGTTTCAGGGTAGAGATGATGAGAGAAGTGATTCTCTGCTGTAGCTTGCATGAAAATTGCCGGTCGATCTGATTAATATTGGTAGTTGAAGTGTTACTGTGACAAATGGTCATCCACCGTCGAGTGCTAGATAGGCTTCTGACTGTTAGACATGAACAGAGTAATAGGCCTGTGTGTATGCAAAACCGACCGGCCAGTGTGGCTATTGCCAGTGCCAGCCATTGGAAAGTGCTTTTGACGAATTGGCATAGGCTACATGCAACTGTGATGACGATGAATGAAGAGCATTCATTGTCTTGTGCAAAGCACTGAGCCGGCTTGTAGCTGGTAGACATGAATGGAGCAATAAACTTATCCACGAGTAGAATAATATAGTGAAGCCTCCTTGAAGATAGTCTATCAAGCATGTAGGCTACCTACAGTGTATAGACCTACAACGAGTATGTAATTGCTTGGGGCGGGAGGCGCATAATGATTGAGAAAAAGTCACACAAATCTCTCCCGAAATATATTATATTGCCGGAAATCAAAAATTGAAGTAAATAGAATACAAGTGAAAAATCGGTTTGGTCTAGAAAGGCAGTGACCAAGCGTCTGGACGTGAAACGTTTTCCGATGAAGTGTCGTGCGATAGTTTCTATGATGAATGATGATATAAAGTATCAGGTGAAGAAATTGTAGGGAAGGGAAGATGTTGTGTGCTTACCATCAATTTAAATTGAAATGTAGACAAAGTAGGCTAGTAGAATGCATGACTGATGAGGACCGGTTTTCATGAGTCAGTATTGGATACTGGCAAAACTGTGGTATATGTAAATTATACTAGAAGGAGAACGTTTGAATTTCATTGATAATCACGATGGAATGTGAGAAAAAAGTTTGCTCCCCGACCGGGAATCGAACCCGGGCCTTCCACGTGACAGGCGGAGATACTCACCACTATACTATCGAGGAGACGATTGCGTTTGCATGTTCTCTTCAACTGAATGGCAACGGATTTCGCGCGTCATTCAACACTCCACTGCTTCTGTGCAGACTGAATGCATTAGTCATGAAAATAAGTATGTCTCTGTTGCCTTGACGATAATCAATTGATTTGAGGATTGAGTGTATGAGCAAAAAGTAAATAAATGATTGGCTTATTATATGATATCATACGCGTTTTCCTATTGTCGACTCGATCAACTACCAGTAGCCTATAGTCTGAAATGTGATTGACATGGGCGCTTTACACAAGACATGGACATCCCACATTCAAAATTGCAAAGAAATGACAGTTAAATCTGAAGTAGGCTGTAGACTAACTCTGAAACAATGCTCATTAGGAGTAGTGTTGCCAGTTGAATGATTGTACGGTACGAGTACATGGAGTCATAACGATATGTCGACCAGTTTAGTCTTCTTGATCATTTGAGTGACCGTTTTGTAAATGTGAAGGGAGATGACAGGTGATCGTAGCTGTTTGGCAGTGACACTCGAATGAATAGGCTATGTTCTGTATTTTGTGATAATAAGAGATGATTTGGGAATTGAAATGCATGTACGAGTATATTGCATCTGTTTGTGATGTTGTAGCCTTCTTGTGTTTGGCTCCACTTGTGGCTCCTCTATTTCTGATTTGTTTTGTGAAAATACATTAATCACCCATCAAAGGCTAAATAGAATGAACATCTAGGGCGTGAGTGTTGAAGTAATTGGCATTGATGTATGTAGGACGTAGGTGCTATTGTACAATTCGTATTACAGTGTATGCTCCCCTCTGTATAATTTGTGAGTTGTTTTGAGAAGTGAATGCAGCGACCAACCACGGAAGGCTATATAGGATGAGTGCAGGTATTTGGGAGAAATAATTTAGCTGTAGTGATAGTGTAGGTTTGTTGAAAAAAATATGCTCCCCGACCGGGAATCGAACCCGGGCCTTCCACGTGACAGGCGGAGATACTCACCACTATACTATCGAGGAGACACTGCACTTGTGACTGCATGTCGGTGTCAACTTTAGATTTAGTGGATTACTGTCTTAATCGAAAGTCATTCAACACAGCTGTCGTTTAGTGTGCGTATTGAAAAGGATATGACATATTCGTACACACACGCATATGCAGTCTATAGTACCCAGCAGCAGCACCACAACACATGTAGACGTACATGTGCATGCTGAAGTTGATGCGAACAGCTGGAATCGATTTGATAGGCGGATGATGACTGTGTCCCCGATGATGTATTTCAAATTGATGAGGCAGGTGGAGTGATGTAGGGGTCATGGATGTTTCAGGGTAGAGATGATGAGAGAAGTGATTCTCTGCTGTAGCTTGCATGAAAATTGCCGGTCGATCTGATTAATATTGGTAGTTGAAGTGTTACTGTGACAAATGGTCATCCACCGTCGAGTGCTAGATAGGCTTCTGACTGTTAGACATGAACAGAGTAATAGGCCTGTGTGTATGCAAAACCGACCGGCCAGTGTGGCTATTGCCAGTGCCAGCCATTGGAAAGTGCTTTTGACGAATTGGCATAGGCTACATGCAACTGTGATGACGATGAATGAAGAGCATTCATTGTCTTGTGCAAAGCACTGAGCCGGCTTGTAGCTGGTAGACATGAATGGAGCAATAAACTTATCCACGAGTAGAATAATATAGTGAAGCCTCCTTGAAGATAGTCTATCAAGCATGTAGGCTACCTACAGTGTATAGACCTACAACGAGTATGTAATTGCTTGGGGCGGGAGGCGCATAATGATTGAGAAAAAGTCACACAAATCTCTCCCGAAATATATTATATTGCCGGAAATCAAAAATTGAAGTAAATAGAATACAAGTGAAAAATCGGTTTGGTCTAGAAAGGCAGTGACCAAGCGTCTGGACGTGAAACGTTTTCCGATGAAGTGTCGTGCGATAGTTTCTATGATGAATGATGATATAAAGTATCAGGTGAAGAAATTGTAGGGAAGGGAAGATGTTGTGTGCTTACCATCAATTTAAATTGAAATGTAGACAAAGTAGGCTAGTAGAATGCATGACTGATGAGGACCGGTTTTCATGAGTGAGTATTGGATACTGGCAAAACTGTGGTATATGTAAATTATACTAGAAGGAGAACGTTTGAATTTCATTGATAATCACGATGGAATGTGAGAAAAAAGTTTGCTCCCCGACCGGGAATCGAACCCGGGCCTTCCACGTGACAGGCGGAGATACTCACCACTATACTATCGAGGAGACGATTGCGTTTGCATGTTCTCTTCAACTGAATGGCAACGGATTTCGCGCGTCATTCAACACTCCACTGCTTCTGTGCAGACTGAATGCATTAGTCATGAAAATAAGTATGTCTCTGTTGCCTTGACGATAATCAATTGATTTGAGGATTGAGTGTATGAGCAAAAAGTAAATAAATGATTGGCTTATTATATGATATCATACGCGTTTTCCTATTGTCGACTCGATCAACTACCAGTAGCCTATAGTCTGAAATGTGATTGACATGGGCGCTTTACACAAGACATGGACATCCCACATTCAAAATTGCAAAGAAATGACAGTTAAATCTGAAGTAGGCTGTAGACTAACTCTGAAACAATGCTCATTAGGAGTAGTGTTGCCAGTTGAATGATTGTACGGTACGAGTACATGGAGTCATAACGATATGTCGACCAGTTTAGTCTTCTTGATCATTTGAGTGACCGTTTTGTAAATGTGAAGGGAGATGACAGGTGATCGTAGCTGTTTGGCAGTGACACTCGAATGAATAGGCTATGTTCTGTATTTTGTGATAATAAGAGATGATTTGGGAATTGAAATGCATGTACGAGTATATTGCATCTGTTTGTGATGTTGTAGCCTTCTTGTGTTTGGCTCCACTTGTGGCTCCTCTATTTCTGATTTGTTTTGTGAAAATACATTAATCACCCATCAAAGGCTAAATAGAATGAACATCTAGGGCGTGAGTGTTGAAGTAATTGGCATTGATGTATGTAGGACGTAGGTGCTATTGTACAATTCGTATTACAGTGTATGCTCCCCTCTGTATAATTTGTGAGTTGTTTTGAGAAGTGAATGCAGCGACCAACCACGGAAGGCTATATAGGATGAGTGCAGGTATTTGGGAGAAATAATTTAGCTGTAGTGATAGTGTAGGTTTGTTGAAAAAAATATGCTCCCCGACCGGGAATCGAACCCGGGCCTTCCACGTGACAGGCGGAGATACTCACCACTATACTATCGAGGAGACACTGCACTTGTGACTGCATGTCGGTGTCAACTTTAGATTTAGTGGATTACTGTCTTAATCGAAAGTCATTCAACACAGCTGTCGTTTAGTGTGCGTATTGAAAAGGATATGACATATTCGTACACACACGCATATGCAGTCTATAGTACCCAGCAGCAGCACCACAACACATGTAGACGTACATGTGCATGCTGAAGTTGATGCGAACAGCTGGAATCGATTTGATAGGCGGATGATGACTGTGTCCCCGATGATGTATTTCAAATTGATGAGGCAGGTGGAGTGATGTAGGGGTCATGGATGTTTCAGGGTAGAGATGATGAGAGAAGTGATTCTCTGCTGTAGCTTGCATGAAAATTGCCGGTCGATCTGATTAATATTGGTAGTTGAAGTGTTACTGTGACAAATGGTCATCCACCGTCGAGTGCTAGATAGGCTTCTGACTGTTAGACATGAACAGAGTAATAGGCCTGTGTGTATGCAAAACCGACCGGCCAGTGTGGCTATTGCCAGTGCCAGCCATTGGAAAGTGCTTTTGACGAATTGGCATAGGCTACATGCAACTGTGATGACGATGAATGAAGAGCATTCATTGTCTTGTGCAAAGCACTGAGCCGGCTTGTAGCTGGTAGACATGAATGGAGCAATAAACTTATCCACGAGTAGAATAATATAGTGAAGCCTCCTTGAAGATAGTCTATCAAGCATGTAGGCTACCTACAGTGTATAGACCTACAACGAGTATGTAATTGCTTGGGGCGGGAGGCGCATAATGATTGAGAAAAAGTCACACAAATCTCTCCCGAAATATATTATATTGCCGGAAATCAAAAATTGAAGTAAATAGAATACAAGTGAAAAATCGGTTTGGTCTAGAAAGGCAGTGACCAAGCGTCTGGACGTGAAACGTTTTCCGATGAAGTGTCGTGCGATAGTTTCTATGATGAATGATGATATAAAGTATCAGGTGAAGAAATTGTAGGGAAGGGAAGATGTTGTGTGCTTACCATCAATTTAAATTGAAATGTAGACAAAGTAGGCTAGTAGAATGCATGACTGATGAGGACCGGTTTTCATGAGTGAGTATTGGATACTGGCAAAACTGTGGTATATGTAAATTATACTAGAAGGAGAACGTTTGAATTTCATTGATAATCACGATGGAATGTGAGAAAAAAGTTTGCTCCCCGACCGGGAATCGAACCCGGGCCTTCCACGTGACAGGCGGAGATACTCACCACTATACTATCGAGGAGACGATTGCGTTTGCATGTTCTCTTCAACTGAATGGCAACGGATTTCGCGCGTCATTCAACACTCCACTGCTTCTGTGCAGACTGAATGCATTAGTCATGAAAATAAGTATGTCTCTGTTGCCTTGACGATAATCAATTGATTTGAGGATTGAGTGTATGAGCAAAAAGTAAATAAATGATTGGCTTATTATATGATATCATACGCGTTTTCCTATTGTCGACTCGATCAACTACCAGTAGCCTATAGTCTGAAATGTGATTGACATGGGCGCTTTACACAAGACATGGACATCCCACATTCAAAATTGCAAAGAAATGACAGTTAAATCTGAAGTAGGCTGTAGACTAACTCTGAAACAATGCTCATTAGGAGTAGTGTTGCCAGTTGAATGATTGTACGGTACGAGTACATGGAGTCATAACGATATGTCGACCAGTTTAGTCTTCTTGATCATTTGAGTGACCGTTTTGTAAATGTGAAGGGAGATGACAGGTGATCGTAGCTGTTTGGCAGTGACACTCGAATGAATAGGCTATGTTCTGTATTTTGTGATAATAAGAGATGATTTGGGAATTGAAATGCATGTACGAGTATATTGCATCTGTTTGTGATGTTGTAGCCTTCTTGTGTTTGGCTCCACTTGTGGCTCCTCTATTTCTGATTTGTTTTGTGAAAATACATTAATCACCCATCAAAGGCTAAATAGAATGAACATCTAGGGCGTGAGTGTTGAAGTAATTGGCATTGATGTATGTAGGACGTAGGTGCTATTGTACAATTCGTATTACAGTGTATGCTCCCCTCTGTATAATTTGTGAGTTGTTTTGAGAAGTGAATGCAGCGACCAACCACGGAAGGCTATATAGGATGAGTGCAGGTATTTGGGAGAAATAATTTAGCTGTAGTGATAGTGTAGGTTTGTTGAAAAAAATATGCTCCCCGACCGGGAATCGAACCCGGGCCTTCCACGTGACAGGCGGAGATACTCACCACTATACTATCGAGGAGACACTGCACTTGTGACTGCATGTCGGTGTCAACTTTAGATTTAGTGGATTACTGTCTTAATCGAAAGTCATTCAACACAGCTGTCGTTTAGTGTGCGTATTGAAAAGGATATGACATATTCGTACACACACGCATATGCAGTCTATAGTACCCAGCAGCAGCACCACAACACATGTAGACGTACATGTGCATGCTGAAGTTGATGCGAACAGCTGGAATCGATTTGATAGGCGGATGATGACTGTGTCCCCGATGATGTATTTCAAATTGATGAGGCAGGTGGAGTGATGTAGGGGTCATGGATGTTTCAGGGTAGAGATGATGAGAGAAGTGATTCTCTGCTGTAGCTTGCATGAAAATTGCCGGTCGATCTGATTAATATTGGTAGTTGAAGTGTTACTGTGACAAATGGTCATCCACCGTCGAGTGCTAGATAGGCTTCTGACTGTTAGACATGAACAGAGTAATAGGCCTGTGTGTATGCAAAACCGACCGGCCAGTGTGGCTATTGCCAGTGCCAGCCATTGGAAAGTGCTTTTGACGAATTGGCATAGGCTACATGCAACTGTGATGACGATGAATGAAGAGCATTCATTGTCTTGTGCAAAGCACTGAGCCGGCTTGTAGCTGGTAGACATGAATGGAGCAATAAACTTATCCACGAGTAGAATAATATAGTGAAGCCTCCTTGAAGATAGTCTATCAAGCATGTAGGCTACCTACAGTGTATAGACCTACAACGAGTATGTAATTGCTTGGGGCGGGAGGCGCATAATGATTGAGAAAAAGTCACACAAATCTCTCCCGAAATATATTATATTGCCGGAAATCAAAAATTGAAGTAAATAGAATACAAGTGAAAAATCGGTTTGGTCTAGAAAGGCAGTGACCAAGCGTCTGGACGTGAAACGTTTTCCGATGAAGTGTCGTGCGATAGTTTCTATGATGAATGATGATATAAAGTATCAGGTGAAGAAATTGTAGGGAAGGGAAGATGTTGTGTGCTTACCATCAATTTAAATTGAAATGTAGACAAAGTAGGCTAGTAGAATGCATGACTGATGAGGACCGGTTTTCATGAGTGAGTATTGGATACTGGCAAAACTGTGGTATATGTAAATTATACTAGAAGGAGAACGTTTGAATTTCATTGATAATCACGATGGAATGTGAGAAAAAAGTTTGCTCCCCGACCGGGAATCGAACCCGGGCCTTCCACGTGACAGGCGGAGATACTCACCACTATACTATCGAGGAGACGATTGCGTTTGCATGTTCTCTTCAACTGAATGGCAACGGATTTCGCGCGTCATTCAACACTCCACTGCTTCTGTGCAGACTGAATGCATTAGTCATGAAAATAAGTATGTCTCTGTTGCCTTGACGATAATCAATTGATTTGAGGATTGAGTGTAGGAGCAAAAAGTAAATAAATGATTGGCTTATTATATGATATCATACGCGTTTTCCTATTGTCGACTCGATCAACTACCAGTAGCCTATAGTCTGAAATGTGATTGACATGGGCGCTTTACACAAGACATGGACATCCCACATTCAAAATTGCAAAGAAATGACAGTTAAATCTGAAGTAGGCTGTAGACTAACTCTGAAACAATGCTCATTAGGAGTAGTGTTGCCAGTTGAATGATTGTACGGTACGAGTACATGGAGTCATAACGATATGTCGACCAGTTTAGTCTTCTTGATCATTTGAGTGACCGTTTTGTAAATGTGAAGGGAGATGACAGGTGATCGTAGCTGTTTGGCAGTGACACTCGAATGAATAGGCTATGTTCTGTATTTTGTGATAATAAGAGATGATTTGGGAATTGAAATGCATGTACGAGTATATTGCATCTGTTTGTGATGTTGTAGCCTTCTTGTGTTTGGCTCCACTTGTGGCTCCTCTATTTCTGATTTGTTTTGTGAAAATACATTAATCACCCATCAAAGGCTAAATAGAATGAACATCTAGGGCGTGAGTGTTGAAGTAATTGGCATTGATGTATGTAGGACGTAGGTGCTATTGTACAATTCGTATTACAGTGTATGCTCCCCTCTGTATAATTTGTGAGTTGTTTTGAGAAGTGAATGCAGCGACCAACCACGGAAGGCTATATAGGATGAGTGCAGGTATTTGGGAGAAATAATTTAGCTGTAGTGATAGTGTAGGTTTGTTGAAAAAAATATGCTCCCCGACCGGGAATCGAACCCGGGCCTTCCACGTGACAGGCGGAGATACTCACCACTATACTATCGAGGAGACACTGCACTTGTGACTGCATGTCGGTGTCAACTTTAGATTTAGTGGATTACTGTCTTAATCGAAAGTCATTCAACACAGCTGTCGTTTAGTGTGCGTATTGAAAAGGATATGACATATTCGTACACACACGCATATGCAGTCTATAGTACCCAGCAGCAGCACCACAACACATGTAGACGTACATGTGCATGCTGAAGTTGATGCGAACAGCTGGAATCGATTTGATAGGCGGATGATGACTGTGTCCCCGATGATGTATTTCAAATTGATGAGGCAGGTGGAGTGATGTAGGGGTCATGGATGTTTCAGGGTAGAGATGATGAGAGAAGTGATTCTCTGCTGTAGCTTGCATGAAAATTGCCGGTCGATCTGATTAATATTGGTAGTTGAAGTGTTACTGTGACAAATGGTCATCCACCGTCGAGTGCTAGATAGGCTTCTGACTGTTAGACATGAACAGAGTAATAGGCCTGTGTGTATGCAAAACCGACCGGCCAGTGTGGCTATTGCCAGTGCCAGCCATTGGAAAGTGCTTTTGACGAATTGGCATAGGCTACATGCAACTGTGATGACGATGAATGAAGAGCATTCATTGTCTTGTGCAAAGCACTGAGCCGGCTTGTAGCTGGTAGACATGAATGGAGCAATAAACTTATCCACGAGTAGAATAATATAGTGAAGCCTCCTTGAAGATAGTCTATCAAGCATGTAGGCTACCTACAGTGTATAGACCTACAACGAGTATGTAATTGCTTGGGGCGGGAGGCGCATAATGATTGAGAAAAAGTCACACAAATCTCTCCCGAAATATATTATATTGCCGGAAATCAAAAAT
Source organism: Prostheceraeus crozeri (assembly GCA_907163375.1). Classification (NCBI taxonomy): domain Eukaryota; kingdom Metazoa; phylum Platyhelminthes; order Polycladida; family Euryleptidae; genus Prostheceraeus; species Prostheceraeus crozeri. The sequence continues at coordinate 149,020 of CAJQUW010015234.1, read as the reverse complement.
TGAAGTAAATAGAATACAAGTGAAAAATCGGTTTGGTCTAGAAAGGCAGTGACCAAGCGTCTGGACGTGAAACGTTTTCCGATGAAGTGTCGTGCGATAGTTTCTATGATGAATGATGATATAAAGTATCAGGTGAAGAAATTGTAGGGAAGGGAAGATGTTGTGTGCTTACCATCAATTTAAATTGAAATGTAGACAAAGTAGGCTAGTAGAATGCATGACTGATGAGGACCGGTTTTCATGAGTGAGTATTGGATACTGGCAAAACTGTGGTATATGTAAATTATACTAGAAGGAGAACGTTTGAATTTCATTGATAATCACGATGGAATGTGAGAAAAAAGTTTGCTCCCCGACCGGGAATCGAACCCGGGCCTTCCACGTGACAGGCGGAGATACTCACCACTATACTATCGAGGAGACGATTGCGTTTGCATGTTCTCTTCAACTGAATGGCAACGGATTTCGCGCGTCATTCAACACTCCACTGCTTCTGTGCAGACTGAATGCATTAGTCATGAAAATAAGTATGTCTCTGTTGCCTTGACGATAATCAATTGATTTGAGGATTGAGTGTAGGAGCAAAAAGTAAATAAATGATTGGCTTATTATATGATATCATACGCGTTTTCCTATTGTCGACTCGATCAACTACCAGTAGCCTATAGTCTGAAATGTGATTGACATGGGCGCTTTACACAAGACATGGACATCCCACATTCAAAATTGCAAAGAAATGACAGTTAAATCTGAAGTAGGCTGTAGACTAACTCTGAAACAATGCTCATTAGGAGTAGTGTTGCCAGTTGAATGATTGTACGGTACGAGTACATGGAGTCATAACGATATGTCGACCAGTTTAGTCTTCTTGATCATTTGAGTGACCGTTTTGTAAATGTGAAGGGAGATGACAGGTGATCGTAGCTGTTTGGCAGTGACACTCGAATGAATAGGCTATGTTCTGTATTTTGTGATAATAAGAGATGATTTGGGAATTGAAATGCATGTACGAGTATATTGCATCTGTTTGTGATGTTGTAGCCTTCTTGTGTTTGGCTCCACTTGTGGCTCCTCTATTTCTGATTTGTTTTGTGAAAATACATTAATCACCCATCAAAGGCTAAATAGAATGAACATCTAGGGCGTGAGTGTTGAAGTAATTGGCATTGATGTATGTAGGACGTAGGTGCTATTGTACAATTCGTATTACAGTGTATGCTCCCCTCTGTATAATTTGTGAGTTGTTTTGAGAAGTGAATGCAGCGACCAACCACGGAAGGCTATATAGGATGAGTGCAGGTATTTGGGAGAAATAATTTAGCTGTAGTGATAGTGTAGGTTTGTTGAAAAAAATATGCTCCCCGACCGGGAATCGAACCCGGGCCTTCCACGTGACAGGCGGAGATACTCACCACTATACTATCGAGGAGACACTGCACTTGTGACTGCATGTCGGTGTCAACTTTAGATTTAGTGGATTACTGTCTTAATCGAAAGTCATTCAACACAGCTGTCGTTTAGTGTGCGTATTGAAAAGGATATGACATATTCGTACACACACGCATATGCAGTCTATAGTACCCAGCAGCAGCACCACAACACATGTAGACGTACATGTGCATGCTGAAGTTGATGCGAACAGCTGGAATCGATTTGATAGGCGGATGATGACTGTGTCCCCGATGATGTATTTCAAATTGATGAGGCAGGTGGAGTGATGTAGGGGTCATGGATGTTTCAGGGTAGAGATGATGAGAGAAGTGATTCTCTGCTGTAGCTTGCATGAAAATTGCCGGTCGATCTGATTAATATTGGTAGTTGAAGTGTTACTGTGACAAATGGTCATCCACCGTCGAGTGCTAGATAGGCTTCTGACTGTTAGACATGAACAGAGTAATAGGCCTGTGTGTATGCAAAACCGACCGGCCAGTGTGGCTATTGCCAGTGCCAGCCATTGGAAAGTGCTTTTGACGAATTGGCATAGGCTACATGCAACTGTGATGACGATGAATGAAGAGCATTCATTGTCTTGTGCAAAGCACTGAGCCGGCTTGTAGCTGGTAGACATGAATGGAGCAATAAACTTATCCACGAGTAGAATAATATAGTGAAGCCTCCTTGAAGATAGTCTATCAAGCATGTAGGCTACCTACAGTGTATAGACCTACAACGAGCATGTAATTGCTTGGGGCGGGAGGCGCATAATGATTGAGAAAAAGACGCACAAATCACTCCCGAAATATAAATATTATATTGCCGGAAATCAAAAATTGAAGTAAATAGAATACAAGTGAAAAATCGGTTTGGTCTAGAAAGGCAGTGACCAAGCGTCTGGACGTGAAACGTTTTCCGATGAAGTGTCGTGCGATAGTTTCTATGATGAATGATGATATAAAGTATCAGGTGAAGAAATTGTAGGGAAGGGAAGATGTTGTGTGCTTACCATCAATTTAAATTGAAATGTAGACAAAGTAGGCTAGTAGGATGCATGACTGATGAGGACCGGTTTTCATGAGTCAGTATTGGATACTGGCAAAACTGTGGTATATGTAAATTATACTAGAAGGAGAACGTTTGAATTTCATTGATAGTCACGATGGAATGTGAGAAAAAAGTTTGCTCCCCGACCGGGAATCGAACCCGGGCCTTCCACGTGACAGGCGGAGATACTCACCACTATACTATCGAGGAGACGATTGCGTTTGCATGTTCTCTTCAACTGAATGGCAACGGATTTCGCGCGTCATTCAACACTCCACTGCTTCTGTGCAGACTGAATGCATTAGTCATGAAAATAAGTATGTCTCTGTTGCCTTGACGATAATCAATTGATTTGAGGATTGAGTGTATGAGCAAAAAGTAAATAAATGATTGGCTTATTATATGATATCATACGCGTTTTCCTATTGTCGACTCGATCAACTACCAGTAGCCTATAGTCTGAAATGTGATTGACATGGGCGCTTTACACAAGACATGGACATCCCACATTCAAAATTGCAAAGAAATGACAGTTAAATCTGAAGTAGGCTGTAGACTAACTCTGAAACAATGCTCATTAGGAGTAGTGTTGCCAGTTGAATGATTGTACGGTACGAGTACATGGAGTCATAACGATATGTCGACCAGTTTAGTCTTCTTGATCATTTGAGTGACCGTTTTGTAAATGTGAAGGGAGATGACAGGTGATCGTAGCTGTTTGGCAGTGACACTCGAATGAATAGGCTATGTTCTGTATTTTGTGATAATAAGAGATGATTTGGGAATTGAAATGCATGTACGAGTATATTGCATCTGTTTGTGATGTTGTAGCCTTCTTGTGTTTGGCTCCACTTGTGGCTCCTCTATTTCTGATTTGTTTTGTGAAAATACATTAATCACCCATCAAAGGCTAAATAGAATGAACATCTAGGGCGTGAGTGTTGAAGTAATTGGCATTGATGTATGTAGGACGTAGGTGCTATTGTACAATTCGTATTACAGTGTATGCTCCCCTCTGTATAATTTGTGAGTTGTTTTGAGAAGTGAATGCAGCGACCAACCACGGAAGGCTATATAGGATGAGTGCAGGTATTTGGGAGAAATAATTTAGCTGTAGTGATAGTGTAGGTTTGTTGAAAAAAATATGCTCCCCGACCGGGAATCGAACCCGGGCCTTCCACGTGACAGGCGGAGATACTCACCACTATACTATCGAGGAGACACTGCACTTGTGACTGCATGTCGGTGTCAACTTTAGATTTAGTGGATTACTGTCTTAATCGAAAGTCATTCAACACAGCTGTCGTTTAGTGTGCGTATTGAAAAGGATATGACATATTCGTACACACACGCATATGCAGTCTATAGTACCCAGCAGCAGCACCACAACACATGTAGACGTACATGTGCATGCTGAAGTTGATGCGAACAGCTGGAATCGATTTGATAGGCGGATGATGACTGTGTCCCCGATGATGTATTTCAAATTGATGAGGCAGGTGGAGTGATGTAGGGGTCATGGATGTTTCAGGGTAGAGATGATGAGAGAAGTGATTCTCTGCTGTAGCTTGCATGAAAATTGCCGGTCGATCTGATTAATATTGGTAGTTGAAGTGTTACTGTGACAAATGGTCATCCACCGTCGAGTGCTAGATAGGCTTCTGACTGTTAGACATGAACAGAGTAATAGGCCTGTGTGTATGCAAAACCGACCGGCCAGTGTGGCTATTGCCAGTGCCAGCCATTGGAAAGTGCTTTTGACGAATTGGCATAGGCTACATGCAACTGTGATGACGATGAATGAAGAGCATTCATTGTCTTGTGCAAAGCACTGAGCCGGCTTGTAGCTGGTAGACATGAATGGAGCAATAAACTTATCCACGAGTAGAATAATATAGTGAAGCCTCCTTGAAGATAGTCTATCAAGCATGTAGGCTACCTACAGTGTATAGACCTACAACGAGCATGTAATTGCTTGGGGCGGGAGGCGCATAATGATTGAGAAAAAGACGCACAAATCACTCCCGAAATATATTATATTGCCGGAAATCAAAAATTGAAGTAAATAGAATACAAGTGAAAAATCGGTTTGGTCTAGAAAGGCAGTGACCAAGCGTCTGGACGTGAAACGTTTTCCGATGAAGTGTCGTGCGATAGTTTCTATGATGAATGATGATATAAAGTATCAGGTGAAGAAATTGTAGGGAAGGGAAGATGTTGTGTGCTTACCATCAATTTAAATTGAAATGTAGACAAAGTAGGCTAGTAGGATGCATGACTGATGAGGACCGGTTTTCATGAGTCAGTATTGGATACTGGCAAAACTGTGGTATATGTAAATTATACTAGAAGGAGAACGTTTGAATTTCATTGATAGTCACGATGGAATGTGAGAAAAAAGTTTGCTCCCCGACCGGGAATCGAACCCGGGCCTTCCACGTGACAGGCGGAGATACTCACCACTATACTATCGAGGAGACGATTGCGTTTGCATGTTCTCTTCAACTGAATGGCAACGGATTTCGCGCGTCATTCAACACTCCACTGCTTCTGTGCAGACTGAATGCATTAGTCATGAAAATAAGTATGTCTCTGTTGCCTTGACGATAATCAATTGATTTGAGGATTGAGTGTATGAGCAAAAAGTAAATAAATGATTGGCTTATTATATGATATCATACGCGTTTTCCTATTGTCGACTCGATCAACTACCAGTAGCCTATAGTCTGAAATGTGATTGACATGGGCGCTTTACACAAGACATGGACATCCCACATTCAAAATTGCAAAGAAATGACAGTTAAATCTGAAGTAGGCTGTAGACTAACTCTGAAACAATGCTCATTAGGAGTAGTGTTGCCAGTTGAATGATTGTACGGTACGAGTACATGGAGTCATAACGATATGTCGACCAGTTTAGTCTTCTTGATCATTTGAGTGACCGTTTTGTAAATGTGAAGGGAGATGACAGGTGATCGTAGCTGTTTGGCAGTGACACTCGAATGAATAGGCTATGTTCTGTATTTTGTGATAATAAGAGATGATTTGGGAATTGAAATGCATGTACGAGTATATTGCATCTGTTTGTGATGTTGTAGCCTTCTTGTGTTTGGCTCCACTTGTGGCTCCTCTATTTCTGATTTGTTTTGTGAAAATACATTAATCACCCATCAAAGGCTAAATAGAATGAACATCTAGGGCGTGAGTGTTGAAGTAATTGGCATTGATGTATGTAGGACGTAGGTGCTATTGTACAATTCGTATTACAGTGTATGCTCCCCTCTGTATAATTTGTGAGTTGTTTTGAGAAGTGAATGCAGCGACCAACCACGGAAGGCTATATAGGATGAGTGCAGGTATTTGGGAGAAATAATTTAGCTGTAGTGATAGTGTAGGTTTGTTGAAAAAAATATGCTCCCCGACCGGGAATCGAACCCGGGCCTTCCACGTGACAGGCGGAGATACTCACCACTATACTATCGAGGAGACACTGCACTTGTGACTGCATGTCGGTGTCAACTTTAGATTTAGTGGATTACTGTCTTAATCGAAAGTCATTCAACACAGCTGTCGTTTAGTGTGCGTATTGAAAAGGATATGACATATTCGTACACACACGCATATGCAGTCTATAGTACCCAGCAGCAGCACCACAACACATGTAGACGTACATGTGCATGCTGAAGTTGATGCGAACAGCTGGAATCGATTTGATAGGCGGATGATGACTGTGTCCCCGATGATGTATTTCAAATTGATGAGGCAGGTGGAGTGATGTAGGGGTCATGGATGTTTCAGGGTAGAGATGATGAGAGAAGTGATTCTCTGCTGTAGCTTGCATGAAAATTGCCGGTCGATCTGATTAATATTGGTAGTTGAAGTGTTACTGTGACAAATGGTCATCCACCGTCGAGTGCTAGATAGGCTTCTGACTGTTAGACATGAACAGAGTAATAGGCCTGTGTGTATGCAAAACCGACCGGCCAGTGTGGCTATTGCCAGTGCCAGCCATTGGAAAGTGCTTTTGACGAATTGGCATAGGCTACATGCAACTGTGATGACGATGAATGAAGAGCATTCATTGTCTTGTGCAAAGCACTGAGCCGGCTTGTAGCTGGTAGACATGAATGGAGCAATAAACTTATCCACGAGTAGAATAATATAGTGAAGCCGCCTTGAAGATAGTCTATCAAGCATGTAGGCTACCTACAGTGTATAGACCTACAACGAGCATGTAATTGCTTGGGGCGGGAGGCGCATAATGATTGAGAAAAAGACGCACAAATCACTCCCGAAATATAAATATTATATTGCCGGAAATCAAAAATTGAAGTAAATAGAATACAAGTTAAAAATCGGTTTGGTCTAGAAAGGCAGTGACCAAGCGTCTGGACGTGAAACGTTTTCCGATGAAGTGTCGTGCGATAGTTTCTATGATGAATGATGATATAAAGTATCAGGTGAAGAAATTGTAGGGAAGGGAAGATGTTGTGTGCTTACCATCAATTTAAATTGAAATGTAGACAAAGTAGGCTAGTAGGATGCATGACTGATGAGGACCGGTTTTCATGAGTCAGTATTGGATACTGGCAAAACTGTGGTATATGTAAATTATACTAGAAGGAGAACGTTTGAATTTCATTGATAGTCACGATGGAATGTGAGAAAAAAGTTTGCTCCCCGACCGGGAATCGAACCCGGGCCTTCCACGTGACAGGCGGAGATACTCACCACTATACTATCGAGGAGACGATTGCGTTTGCATGTTCTCTTCAACTGAATGGCAACGGATTTCGCGCGTCATTCAACACTCCACTGCTTCTGTGCAGACTGAATGCATTAGTCATGAAAATAAGTATGTCTCTGTTGCCTTGACGATAATCAATTGATTTGAGGATTGAGTGTATGAGCAAAAAGTAAATAAATGATTGGCTTATTATATGATATCATACGCGTTTTCCTATTGTCGACTCGATCAACTACCAGTAGCCTATAGTCTGAAATGTGATTGACATGGGCGCTTTACACAAGACATGGACATCCCACATTCAAAATTGCAAAGAAATGACAGTTAAATCTGAAGTAGGCTGTAGACTAACTCTGAAACAATGCTCATTAGGAGTAGTGTTGCCAGTTGAATGATTGTACGGTACGAGTACATGGAGTCATAACGATATGTCGACCAGTTTAGTCTTCTTGATCATTTGAGTGACCGTTTTGTAAATGTGAAGGGAGATGACAGGTGATCGTAGCTGTTTGGCAGTGACACTCGAATGAATAGGCTATGTTCTGTATTTTGTGATAATAAGAGATGATTTGGGAATTGAAATGCATGTACGAGTATATTGCATCTGTTTGTGATGTTGTAGCCTTCTTGTGTTTGGCTCCACTTGTGGCTCCTCTATTTCTGATTTGTTTTGTGAAAATACATTAATCACCCATCAAAGGCTAAATAGAATGAACATCTAGGGCGTGAGTGTTGAAGTAATTGGCATTGATGTATGTAGGACGTAGGTGCTATTGTACAATTCGTATTACAGTGTATGCTCCCCTCTGTATAATTTGTGAGTTGTTTTGAGAAGTGAATGCAGCGACCAACCACGGAAGGCTATATAGGATGAGTGCAGGTATTTGGGAGAAATAATTTAGCTGTAGTGATAGTGTAGGTTTGTTGAAAAAAATATGCTCCCCGACCGGGAATCGAACCCGGGCCTTCCACGTGACAGGCGGAGATACTCACCACTATACTATCGAGGAGACACTGCACTTGTGACTGCATGTCGGTGTCAACTTTAGATTTAGTGGATTACTGTCTTAATCGAAAGTCATTCAACACAGCTGTCGTTTAGTGTGCGTATTGAAAAGGATATGACATATTCGTACACACACGCATATGCAGTCTATAGTACCCAGCAGCAGCACCACAACACATGTAGACGTACATGTGCATGCTGAAGTTGATGCGAACAGCTGGAATCGATTTGATAGGCGGATGATGACTGTGTCCCCGATGATGTATTTCAAATTGATGAGGCAGGTGGAGTGATGTAGGGGTCATGGATGTTTCAGGGTAGAGATGATGAGAGAAGTGATTCTCTGCTGTAGCTTGCATGAAAATTGCCGGTCGATCTGATTAATATTGGTAGTTGAAGTGTTACTGTGACAAATGGTCATCCACCGTCGAGTGCTAGATAGGCTTCTGACTGTTAGACATGAACAGAGTAATAGGCCTGTGTGTATGCAAAACCGACCGGCCAGTGTGGCTATTGCCAGTGCCAGCCATTGGAAAGTGCTTTTGACGAATTGGCATAGGCTACATGCAACTGTGATGACGATGAATGAAGAGCATTCATTGTCTTGTGCAAAGCACTGAGCCGGCTTGTAGCTGGTAGACATGAATGGAGCAATAAACTTATCCACGAGTAGAATAATATAGTGAAGCCTCCTTGAAGATAGTCTATCAAGCATGTAGGCTACCTACAGTGTATAGACCTACAACGAGTATGTAATTGCTTGGGGCGGGAGGCGCATAATGATTGAGAAAAAGTCACACAAATCTCTCCCGAAATATATTATATTGCCGGAAATCAAAAATTGAAGTAAATAGAATACAAGTGAAAAATCGGTTTGGTCTAGAAAGGCAGTGACCAAGCGTCTGGACGTGAAACGTTTTCCGATGAAGTGTCGTGCGATAGTTTCTATGATGAATGATGATATAAAGTATCAGGTGAAGAAATTGTAGGGAAGGGAAGATGTTGTGTGCTTACCATCAATTTAAATTGAAATGTAGACAAAGTAGGCTAGTAGAATGCATGACTGATGAGGACCGGTTTTCATGAGTCAGTATTGGATACTGGCAAAACTGTGGTATATGTAAATTATACTAGAAGGAGAACGTTTGAATTTCATTGATAATCACGATGGAATGTGAGAAAAAAGTTTGCTCCCCGACCGGGAATCGAACCCGGGCCTTCCACGTGACAGGCGGAGATACTCACCACTATACTATCGAGGAGACGATTGCGTTTGCATGTTCTCTTCAACTGAATGGCAACGGATTTCGCGCGTCATTCAACACTCCACTGCTTCTGTGCAGACTGAATGCATTAGTCATGAAAATAAGTATGTCTCTGTTGCCTTGACGATAATCTATTGATTTGAGGATTGAGTGTATGAGCAAAAAGTAAATAAATGATTGGCTTATTATATGATATCATACGCGTTTTCCTATTGTCGACTCGATCAACTACCAGTAGCCTATAGTCTGAAATGTGATTGACATGGGCGCTTTACACAAGACATGGACATCCCACATTCAAAATTGCAAAGAAATGACAGTTAAATCTGAAGTAGGCTGTAGACTAACTCTGAAACAATGCTCATTAGGAGTAGTGTTGCCAGTTGAATGATTGTACGGTACGAGTACATGGAGTCATAACGATATGTCGACCAGTTTAGTCTTCTTGATCATTTGAGTGACCGTTTTGTAAATGTGAAGGGAGATGACAGGTGATCGTAGCTGTTTGGCAGTGACACTCGAATGAATAGGCTATGTTCTGTATTTTGTGATAATAAGAGATGATTTGGGAATTGAAATGCATGTACGAGTATATTGCATCTGTTTGTGATGTTGTAGCCTTCTTGTGTTTGGCTCCACTTGTGGCTCCTCTATTTCTGATTTGTTTTGTGAAAATACATTAATCACCCATCAAAGGCTAAATAGAATGAACATCTAGGGCGTGAGTGTTGAAGTAATTGGCATTGATGTATGTAGGACGTAGGTGCTATTGTACAATTCGTATTACAGTGTATGCTCCCCTCTGTATAATTTGTGAGTTGTTTTGAGAAGTGAATGCAGCGACCAACCACGGAAGGCTATATAGGATGAGTGCAGGTATTTGGGAGAAATAATTTAGCTGTAGTGATAGTGTAGGTTTGTTGAAAAAAATATGCTCCCCGACCGGGAATCGAACCCGGGCCTTCCACGTGACAGGCGGAGATACTCACCACTATACTATCGAGGAGACACTGCACTTGTGACTGCATGTCGGTGTCAACTTTAGATTTAGTGGATTACTGTCTTAATCGAAAGTCATTCAACACAGCTGTCGTTTAGTGTGCGTATTGAAAAGGATATGACATATTCGTACACACACGCATATGCAGTCTATAGTACCCAGCAGCAGCACCACAACACATGTAGACGTACATGTGCATGCTGAAGTTGATGCGAACAGCTGGAATCGATTTGATAGGCGGATGATGACTGTGTCCCCGATGATGTATTTCAAATTGATGAGGCAGGTGGAGTGATGTAGGGGTCATGGATGTTTCAGGGTAGAGATGATGAGAGAAGTGATTCTCTGCTGTAGCTTGCATGAAAATTGCCGGTCGATCTGATTAATATTGGTAGTTGAAGTGTTACTGTGACAAATGGTCATCCACCGTCGAGTGCTAGATAGGCTTCTGACTGTTAGACATGAACAGAGTAATAGGCCTGTGTGTATGCAAAACCGACCGGCCAGTGTGGCTATTGCCAGTGCCAGCCATTGGAAAGTGCTTTTGACGAATTGGCATAGGCTACATGCAACTGTGATGACGATGAATGAAGAGCATTCATTGTCTTGTGCAAAGCACTGAGCCGGCTTGTAGCTGGTAGACATGAATGGAGCAATAAACTTATCCACGAGTAGAATAATATAGTGAAGCCTCCTTGAAGATAGTCTATCAAGCATGTAGGCTACCTACAGTGTATAGACCTACAACGAGTATGTAATTGCTTGGGGCGGGAGGCGCATAATGATTGAGAAAAAGTCACACAAATCTCTCCCGAAATATATTATATTGCCGGAAATCAAAAATTGAAGTAAATAGAATACAAGTGAAAAATCGGTTTGGTCTAGAAAGGCAGTGACCAAGCGTCTGGACGTGAAACGTTTTCCGATGAAGTGTCGTGCGATAGTTTCTATGATGAATGATGATATAAAGTATCAGGTGAAGAAATTGTAGGGAAGGGAAGATGTTGTGTGCTTACCATCAATTTAAATTGAAATGTAGACAAAGTAGGCTAGTAGAATGCATGACTGATGAGGACCGGTTTTCATGAGTCAGTATTGGATACTGGCAAAACTGTGGTATATGTAAATTATACTAGAAGGAGAACGTTTGAATTTCATTGATAATCACGATGGAATGTGAGAAAAAAGTTTGCTCCCCGACCGGGAATCGAACCCGGGCCTTCCACGTGACAGGCGGAGATACTCACCACTATACTATCGAGGAGACGATTGCGTGTGCATGTTCTCTTCAACTGAATGGCAACGGATTTCGCGCGTCATTCAACACTCCACTGCTTCTGTGCAGACTGAATGCATTAGTCATGAAAATAAGTATGTCTCTGTTGCCTTGACGATAATCGATTGATTTGAGGATTGAGTGTATGAGCAAAAAATAAATAAATGATTGGCTTATTATATGATATCATACGCGTTTTCCTATTGTCGACTCGATCAACTACCAGTAGCCTATAGTCTGAAATGTGATTGACATGGGCGCTTTACACAAGACATGGACATCCCACATTCAAAATTGCAAAGAAATGACAGTTAAATCTGAAGTAGGCTGTAGACTAACTCTGAAACAATGCTCATTAGGAGTAGTGTTGCCAGTTGAATGATTGTACGGTACGAGTACATGGAGTCATAACGATATGTCGACCAGTTTAGTCTTCTTGATCATTTGAGTGACCGTTTTGTAAATGTGAAGGGAGATGACAGGTGATCGTAGCTGTTTGGCAGTGACACTCGAATGAATAGGCTATGTTCTGTATTTTGTGATAATAAGAGATGATTTGGGAATTGAAATGCATGTACGAGTATATTGCATCTGTTTGTGATGTTGTAGCCTTCTTGTGTTTGGCTCCACTTGTGGCTCCTCTATTTCTGATTTGTTTTGTGAAAATACATTAATCACCCATCAAAGGCTAAATAGAATGAACATCTAGGGCGTGAGTGTTGAAGTAATTGGCATTGATGTATGTAGGACGTAGGTGCTATTGTACAATTCGTATTACAGTGTATGCTCCCCTCTGTATAATTTGTGAGTTGTTTTGAGAAGTGAATGCAGCGACCAACCACGGAAGGCTATATAGGATGAGTGCAGGTATTTGGGAGAAATAATTTAGCTGTAGTGATAGTGTAGGTTTGTTGAAAAAAATATGCTCCCCGACCGGGAATCGAACCCGGGCCTTCCACGTGACAGGCGGAGATACTCACCACTATACTATCGAGGAGACACTGCACTTGTGACTGCATGTCGGTGTCAACTTTAGATTTAGTGGATTACTGTCTTAATCGAAAGTCATTCAACACAGCTGTCGTTTAGTGTGCGTATTGAAAAGGATATGACATATTCGTACACACACGCATATGCAGTCTATAGTACCCAGCAGCAGCACCACAACACATGTAGACGTACATGTACATGCTGAAGTTGATGCGAACAGCTGGAATCGATTTGATAGGCGGATGATGACTGTGTCCCCGATGATGTATTTCAAATTGATGAGGCAGGTGGAGTGATGTAGGGGTCATGGATGTTTCAGGGTAGAGATGATGAGAGAAGTGATTCTCTGCTGTAGCTTGCATGAAAATTGCCGGTCGATCTGATTAATATTGGTAGTTGAAGTGTTACTGTGACAAATGGTCATCCACCGTCGAGTGCTAGATAGGCTTCTGACTGTTAGACATGAACAGAGTAATAGGCCTGTGTGTATGCAAAACCGACCGGCCAGTGTGGCTATTGCCAGTGCCAGCCATTGGAAAGTGCTTTTGACGAATTGGCATAGGCTACATGCAACTGTGATGACGATGAATGAAGAGCATTCATTGTCTTGTGCAAAGCACTGAGCCGGCTTGTAGCTGGTAGACATGAATGGAGCAATAAACTTATCCACGAGTAGAATAATATAGTGAAGCCTCCTTGAAGATAGTCTATCAAGCATGTAGGCTACCTACAGTGTATAGACCTACAACGAGTATGTAATTGCTTGGGGCGGGAGGCGCATAATGATTGAGAAAAAGTCACACAAATCTCTCCCGAAATATATTATATTGCCGGAAATCAAAAATTGAAGTAAATAGAATACAAGTGAAAAATCGGTTTGGTCTAGAAAGGCAGTGACCAAGCGTCTGGACGTGAAACGTTTTCCGATGAAGTGTCGTGCGATAGTTTCTATGATGAATGATGATATAAAGTATCAGGTGAAGAAATTGTAGGGAAGGGAAGATGTTGTGTGCTTACCATCAATTTAAATTGAAATGTAGACAAAGTAGGCTAGTAGAATGCATGACTGATGAGGACCGGTTTTCATGAGTCAGTATTGGATACTGGCAAAACTGTGGTATATGTAAATTATACTAGAAGGAGAACGTTTGAATTTCATTGATAATCACGATGGAATGTGAGAAAAAAGTTTGCTCCCCGACCGGGAATCGAACCCGGGCCTTCCACGTGACAGGCGGAGATACTCACCACTATACTATCGAGGAGACGATTGCGTGTGCATGTTCTCTTCAACTGAATGGCAACGGATTTCGCGCGTCATTCAACACTCCACTGCTTCTGTGCAGACTGAATGCATTAGTCATGAAAATAAGTATGTCTCTGTTGCCTTGACGATAATCGATTGATTTGAGGATTGAGTGTATGAGCAAAAAATAAATAAATGATTGGCTTATTATATGATATCATACGCGTTTTCCTATTGTCGACTCGATCAACTACCAGTAGCCTATAGTCTGAAATGTGATTGACATGGGCGCTTTACACAAGACATGGACATCCCACATTCAAAATTGCAAAGAAATGACAGTTAAATCTGAAGTAGGCTGTAGACTAACTCTGAAACAATGCTCATTAGGAGTAGTGTTGCCAGTTGAATGATTGTACGGTACGAGTACATGGAGTCATAACGATATGTCGACCAGTTTAGTCTTCTTGATCATTTGAGTGACCGTTTTGTAAATGTGAAGGGAGATGACAGGTGATCGTAGCTGTTTGGCAGTGACACTCGAATGAATAGGCTATGTTCTGTATTTTGTGATAATAAGAGATGATTTGGGAATTGAAATGCATGTACGAGTATATTGCATCTGTTTGTGATGTTGTAGCCTTCTTGTGTTTGGCTCCACTTGTGGCTCCTCTATTTCTGATTTGTTTTGTGAAAATACATTAATCACCCATCAAAGGCTAAATAGAATGAACATCTAGGGCGTGAGTGTTGAAGTAATTGGCATTGATGTATGTAGGACGTAGGTGCTATTGTACAATTCGTATTACAGTGTATGCTCCCCTCTGTATAATTTGTGAGTTGTTTTGAGAAGTGAATGCAGCGACCAACCACGGAAGGCTATATAGGATGAGTGCAGGTATTTGGGAGAAATAATTTAGCTGTAGTGATAGTGTAGGTTTGTTGAAAAAAATATGCTCCCCGACCGGGAATCGAACCCGGGCCTTCCACGTGACAGGCGGAGATACTCACCACTATACTATCGAGGAGACACTGCACTTGTGACTGCATGTCGGTGTCAACTTTAGATTTAGTGGATTACTGTCTTAATCGAAAGTCATTCAACACAGCTGTCGTTTAGTGTGCGTATTGAAAAGGATATGACATATTCGTACACACACGCATATGCAGTCTATAGTACCCAGCAGCAGCACCACAACACATGTAGACGTACATGTACATGCTGAAGTTGATGCGAACAGCTGGAATCGATTTGATAGGCGGATGATGACTGTGTCCCCGATGATGTATTTCAAATTGATGAGGCAGGTGGAGTGATGTAGGGGTCATGGATGTTTCAGGGTAGAGATGATGAGAGAAGTGATTCTCTGCTGTAGCTTGCATGAAAATTGCCGGTCGATCTGATTAATATTGGTAGTTGAAGTGTTACTGTGACAAATGGTCATCCACCGTCGAGTGCTAGATAGGCTTCTGACTGTTAGACATGAACAGAGTAATAAGCCTGTGTGTATGCAAAACCGACCGGCCAGTGTGGCTATTGCCAGTGCCAGCCATTGGAAAGTGCTTTTGACGAATTGGCATAGGCTACATGCAACTGTGATGACGATGAATGAAGAGCATTCATTGTCTTGTGCAAAGCACTGAGCCGGCTTGTAGCTGGTAGACATGAATGGAGCAATAAACTTATCCACGAGTAGAATAATATAGTGAAGCCTCCTTGAAGATAGTCTATCAAGCATGTAGGCTACCTACAGTGTATAGACCTACAACGAGTATGTAATTGCTTGGGGCGGGAGGCGCATAATGATTGAGAAAAAGTCACACAAATCTCTCCCGAAATATATTATATTGCCGGAAATCAAAAATTGAAGTAAATAGAATACAAGTGAAAAATCGGTTTGGTCTAGAAAGGCAGTGACAAAGCGTCTGGCCGGATGTGAAACGTTTTCCGATGAAGTGTCGTGCGATAGTTTCTATGATGAATGATGATATAAAGTATCAGGTGAAGAAATTGTAGGGAAGGGAAGATGCTGTGTGCTTACCATCAATTTAAATTGAAATGTAGACAAAGTAGGCTAGTAGAATGCATGACTGATGAGGACCGGTTTTCATGAGTCAGTATTGGATACTGGCAAAACTGTGGTATATGTAAATTATACTAGAAGGAGAACGTTTGAATTTCATTGATAATCACGATGGAATGTGAGAAAAAAGTTTGCTCCCCGACCGGGAATCGAACCCGGGCCTTCCACGTGACAGGCGGAGATACTCACCACTATACTATCGAGGAGACGATTGCGTGTGCATGTTCTCTTCAACTGAATGGCAACGGATTTCGCGCGTCATTCAACACTCCACTGCTTCTGTGCAGACTGAATGCATTAGTCATGAAAATAAGTATGTCTCTGTTGCCTTGACGATAATCGATTGATTTGAGGATTGAGTGTATGAGCAAAAAATAAATAAATGATTGGCTTATTATATGATATCATACGCGTTTTCCTATTGTCGACTCGATCAACTACCAGTAGCCTATAGTCTGAAATGTGATTGACATGGGCGCTTTACACAAGACATGGACATCCCACATTCAAAATTGCAAAGAAATGACAGTTAAATCTGAAGTAGGCTGTAGACTAACTCTGAAACAATGCTCATTAGGAGTAGTGTTGCCAGTTGAATGATTGTACGGTACGAGTACATGGAGTCATAACGATATGTCGACCAGTTTAGTCTTCTTGATCATTTGAGTGACCGTTTTGTAAATGTGAAGGGAGATGACAGGTGATCGTAGCTGTTTGGCAGTGACACTCGAATGAATAGGCTATGTTCTGTATTTTGTGATAATAAGAGATGATTTGGGAATTGAAATGCATGTACGAGTATATTGCATCTGTTTGTGATGTTGTAGCCTTCTTGTGTTTGGCTCCACTTGTGGCTCCTCTATTTCTGATTTGTTTTGTGAAAATACATTAATCACCCATCAAAGGCTAAATAGAATGAACATCTAGGGCGTGAGTGTTGAAGTAATTGGCATTGATGTATGTAGGACGTAGGTGCTATTGTACAATTCGTATTACAGTGTATGCTCCCCTCTGTATAATTTGTGAGTTGTTTTGAGAAGTGAATGCAGCGACCAACCACGGAAGGCTATATAGGATGAGTGCAGGTATTTGGGAGAAATAATTTAGCTGTAGTGATAGTGTAGGTTTGTTGAAAAAAATATGCTCCCCGACCGGGAATCGAACCCGGGCCTTCCACGTGACAGGCGGAGATACTCACCACTATACTATCGAGGAGACACTGCACTTGTGACTGCATGTCGGTGTCAACTTTAGATTTAGTGGATTACTGTCTTAATCGAAAGTCATTCAACACAGCTGTCGTTTAGTGTGCGTATTGAAAAGGATATGACATATTCGTACACACACGCATATGCAGTCTATAGTACCCAGCAGCAGCACCACAACACATGTAGACGTACATGTGCATGCTGAAGTTGATGCGAACAGCTGGAATCGATTTGATAGGCGGATGATGACTGTGTCCCCGATGATGTATTTCAAATTGATGAGGCAGGTGGAGTGATGTAGGGGTCATGGATGTTTCAGGGTAGAGATGATGAGAGAAGTGATTCTCTGCTGTAGCTTGCATGAAAATTGCCGGTCGATCTGATTAATATTGGTAGTTGAAGTGTTACTGTGACAAATGGTCATCCACCGTCGAGTGCTAGATAGGCTTCTGACTGTTAGACATGAACAGAGTAATAGGCCTGTGTGTATGCAAAACCGACCGGCCAGTGTGGCTATTGCCAGTGCCAGCCATTGGAAAGTGCTTTTGACGAATTGGCATAGGCTACATGCAACTGTGATGACGATGAATGAAGAGCATTCATTGTCTTGTGCAAAGCACTGAGCCGGCTTGTAGCTGGTAGACATGAATGGAGCAATAAACTTATCCACGAGTAGAATAATATAGTGAAGCCTCCTTGAAGATAGTCTATCAAGCATGTAGGCTACCTACAGTGTATAGACCTACAACGAGTATGTAATTGCTTGGGGCGGGAGGCGCATAATGATTGAGAAAAAGTCACACAAATCTCTCCCGAAATATATTATATTGCCGGAAATCAAAAATTGAAGTAAATAGAATACAAGTGAAAAATCGGTTTGGTCTAGAAAGGCAGTGACCAAGCGTCTGGACGTGAAACGTTTTCCGATGAAGTGTCGTGCGATAGTTTCTATGATGAATGATGATATAAAGTATCAGGTGAAGAAATTGTAGGGAAGGGAAGATGCTGTGTGCTTACCATCAATTTAAATTGAAATGTAGACAAAGTAGGCTAGTAGAATGCATGACTGATGAGGACCGGTTTTCATGAGTCAGTATTGGATACTGGCAAAACTGTGGTATATGTAAATTATACTAGAAGGAGAACGTTTGAATTTCATTGATAATCACGATGGAATGTGAGAAAAAAGTTTGCTCCCCGACCGGGAATCGAACCCGGGCCTTCCACGTGACAGGCGGAGATACTCACCACTATACTATCGAGGAGACGATTGCGTGTGCATGTTCTCTTCAACTGAATGGCAACGGATTTCGCGCGTCATTCAACACTCCACTGCTTCTGTGCAGACTGAATGCATTAGTCATGAAAATAAGTATGTCTCTGTTGCCTTGACGATAATCGATTGATTTGAGGATTGAGTGTATGAGCAAAAAATAAATAAATGATTGGCTTATTATATGATATCATACGCGTTTTCCTATTGTCGACTCGATCAACTACCAGTAGCCTATAGTCTGAAATGTGATTGACATGGGCGCTTTACACAAGACATGGACATCCCACATTCAAAATTGCAAAGAAATGACAGTTAAATCTGAAGTAGGCTGTAGACTAACTCTGAAACAATGCTCATTAGGAGTAGTGTTGCCAGTTGAATGATTGTACGGTACGAGTACATGGAGTCATAACGATATGTCGACCAGTTTAGTCTTCTTGATCATTTGAGTGACCGTTTTGTAAATGTGAAGGGAGATGACAGGTGATCGTAGCTGTTTGGCAGTGACACTCGAATGAATAGGCTATGTTCTGTATTTTGTGATAATAAGAGATGATTTGGGAATTGAAATGCATGTACGAGTATATTGCATCTGTTTGTGATGTTGTAGCCTTCTTGTGTTTGGCTCCACTTGTGGCTCCTCTATTTCTGATTTGTTTTGTGAAAATACATTAATCACCCATCAAAGGCTAAATAGAATGAACATCTAGGGCGTGAGTGTTGAAGTAATTGGCATTGATGTATGTAGGACGTAGGTGCTATTGTACAATTCGTATTACAGTGTATGCTCCCCTCTGTATAATTTGTGAGTTGTTTTGAGAAGTGAATGCAGCGACCAACCACGGAAGGCTATATAGGATGAGTGCAGGTATTTGGGAGAAATAATTTAGCTGTAGTGATAGTGTAGGTTTGTTGAAAAAAATATGCTCCCCGACCGGGAATCGAACCCGGGCCTTCCACGTGACAGGCGGAGATACTCACCACTATACTATCGAGGAGACACTGCACTTGTGACTGCATGTCGGTGTCAACTTTAGATTTAGTGGATTACTGTCTTAATCGAAAGTCATTCAACACAGCTGTCGTTTAGTGTGCGTATTGAAAAGGATATGACATATTCGTACACACACGCATATGCAGTCTATAGTACCCAGCAGCAGCACCACAACACATGTAGACGTACATGTGCATGCTGAAGTTGATGCGAACAGCTGGAATCGATTTGATAGGCGGATGATGACTGTGTCCCCGATGATGTATTTCAAATTGATGAGGCAGGTGGAGTGATGTAGGGGTCATGGATGTTTCAGGGTAGAGATGATGAGAGAAGTGATTCTCTGCTGTAGCTTGCATGAAAATTGCCGGTCGATCTGATTAATATTGGTAGTTGAAGTGTTACTGTGACAAATGGTCATCCACCGTCGAGTGCTAGATAGGCTTCTGACTGTTAGACATGAACAGAGTAATAGGCCTGTGTGTATGCAAAACCGACCGGCCAGTGTGGCTATTGCCAGTGCCAGCCATTGGAAAGTGCTTTTGACGAATTGGCATAGGCTACATGCAACTGTGATGACGATGAATGAAGAGCATTCATTGTCTTGTGCAAAGCACTGAGCCGGCTTGTAGCTGGTAGACATGAATGGAGCAATAAACTTATCCACGAGTAGAATAATATAGTGAAGCCTCCTTGAAGATAGTCTATCAAGCATGTAGGCTACCTACAGTGTATAGACCTACAACGAGTATGTAATTGCTTGGGGCGGGAGGCGCATAATGATTGAGAAAAAGTCACACAAATCTCTCCCGAAATATATTATATTGCCGGAAATCAAAAATTGAAGTAAATAGAATACAAGTGAAAAATCGGTTTGGTCTAGAAAGGCAGTGACCAAGCGTCTGGACGTGAAACGTTTTCCGATGAAGTGTCGTGCGATAGTTTCTATGATGAATGATGATATAAAGTATCAGGTGAAGAAATTGTAGGGAAGGGAAGATGTTGTGTGCTTACCATCAATTTAAATTGAAATGTAGACAAAGTAGGCTAGTAGAATGCATGACTGATGAGGACCGGTTTTCATGAGTCAGTATTGGATACTGGCAAAACTGTGGTATATGTAAATTATACTAGAAGGAGAACGTTTGAATTTCATTGATAATCACGATGGAATGTGAGAAAAAAGTTTGCTCCCCGACCGGGAATCGAACCCGGGCCTTCCACGTGACAGGCGGAGATACTCACCACTATACTATCGAGGAGACGATTGCGTGTGCATGTTCTCTTCAACTGAATGGCAACGGATTTCGCGCGTCATTCAACACTCCACTGCTTCTGTGCAGACTGAATGCATTAGTCATGAAAATAAGTATGTCTCTGTTGCCTTGACGATAATCGATTGATTTGAGGATTGAGTGTATGAGCAAAAAATAAATAAATGATTGGCTTATTATATGATATCATACGCGTTTTCCTATTGTCGACTCGATCAACTACCAGTAGCCTATAGTCTGAAATGTGATTGACATGGGCGCTTTACACAAGACATGGACATCCCACATTCAAAATTGCAAAGAAATGACAGTTAAATCTGAAGTAGGCTGTAGACTAACTCTGAAACAATGCTCATTAGGAGTAGTGTTGCCAGTTGAATGATTGTACGGTACGAGTACATGGAGTCATAACGATATGTCGACCAGTTTAGTCTTCTTGATCATTTGAGTGACCGTTTTGTAAATGTGAAGGGAGATGACAGGTGATCGTAGCTGTTTGGCAGTGACACTCGAATGAATAGGCTATGTTCTGTATTTTGTGATAATAAGAGATGATTTGGGAATTGAAATGCATGTACGAGTATATTGCATCTGTTTGTGATGTTGTAGCCTTCTTGTGTTTGGCTCCACTTGTGGCTCCTCTATTTCCGATTTGTTTTGTGAAAATACATTAATCACCCATCAAAGGCTAAATAGAATGAACATCTAGGGCGTGAGTGTTGAAGTAATTGGCATTGATGTATGTAGGACGTAGGTGCTATTGTACAATTCGTATTACAGTGTATGCTCCCCTCTGTATAATTTGTGAGTTGTTTTGAGAAGTGAATGCAGCGACCAACCACGGAAGGCTATATAGGATGAGTGCAGGTATTTGGGAGAAATAATTTAGCTGTAGTGATAGTGTAGGTTTGTTGAAAAAAATATGCTCCCCGACCGGGAATCGAACCCGGGCCTTCCACGTGACAGGCGGAGATACTCACCACTATACTATCGAGGAGACACTGCACTTGTGACTGCATGTCGGTGTCAACTTTAGATTTAGTGGATTACTGTCTTAATCGAAAGTCATTCAACACAGCTGTCGTTTAGTGTGCGTATTGAAAAGGATATGACATATTCGTACACACACGCATATGCAGTCTATAGTACCCAGCAGCAGCACCACAACACATGTAGACGTACATGTGCATGCTGAAGTTGATGCGAACAGCTGGAATCGATTTGATAGGCGGATGATGACTGTGTCCCCGATGATGTATTTCAAATTGATGAGGCAGGTGGAGTGATGTAGGGGTCATGGATGTTTCAGGGTAGAGATGATGAGAGAAGTGATTCTCTGCTGTAGCTTGCATGAAAATTGCCGGTCGATCTGATTAATATTGGTAGTTGAAGTGTTACTGTGACAAATGGTCATCCACCGTCGAGTGCTAGATAGGCTTCTGACTGTTAGACATGAACAGAGTAATAGGCCTGTGTGTATGCAAAACCGACCGGCCAGTGTGGCTATTGCCAGTGCCAGCCATTGGAAAGTGCTTTTGACGAATTGGCATAGGCTACATGCAACTGTGATGACGATGAATGAAGAGCATTCATTGTCTTGTGCAAAGCACTGAGCCGGCTTGTAGCTGGTAGACATGAATGGAGCAATAAACTTATCCACGAGTAGAATAATATAGTGAAGCCTCCTTGAAGATAGTCTATCAAGCATGTAGGCTACCTACAGTGTATAGACCTACAACGAGTATGTAATTGCTTGGGGCGGGAGGCGCATAATGATTGAGAAAAAGTCACACAAATCTCTCCCGAAATATATTATATTGCCGGAAATCAAAAATTGAAGTAAATAGAATACAAGTGAAAAATCGGTTTGGTCTAGAAAGGCAGTGACCAAGCGTCTGGACGTGAAACGTTTTTCCGATGAAGTGTCGTGCGATAGTTTCTATGATGAATGATGATATAAAGTATCAGGTGAAGAAATTGTAGGGAAGGGAAGATGTTGTGTGCTTACCATCAATTTAAATTGAAATGTAGACAAAGTAGGCTAGTAGAATGCATGACTGATGAGGACCGGTTTTCATGAGTCAGTATTGGATACTGGCAAAACTGTGGTATATGTAAATTATACTAGAAGGAGAACGTTTGAATTTCATTGATAATCACGATGGAATGTGAGAAAAAAGTTTGCTCCCCGACCGGGAATCGAACCCGGGCCTTCCACGTGACAGGCGGAGATACTCACCACTATACTATCGAGGAGACGATTGCGTGTGCATGTTCTCTTCAACTGAATGGCAACGGATTTCGCGCGTCATTCAACACTCCACTGCTTCTGTGCAGACTGAATGCATTAGTCATGAAAATAAGTATGTCTCTGTTGCCTTGACGATAATCGATTGATTTGAGGATTGAGTGTAGGAGCAAAAAGTAAATAAATGATTGGCTTATTATATGATATCATACGCGTTTTCCTATTGTCGACTCGATCAACTACCAGTAGCCTATAGTCTGAAATGTGATTGACATGGGCGCTTTACACAAGACATGGACATCCCACATTCAAAATTGCAAAGAAATGACAGTTAAATCTGAAGTAGGCTGTAGACTAACTCTGAAACAATGCTCATTAGGAGTAGTGTTGCCAGTTGAATGATTGTACGGTACGAGTACATGGAGTCATAACGATATGTCGACCAGTTTAGTCTTCTTGATCATTTGAGTGACCGTTTTGTAAATGTGAAGGGAGATGACAGGTGATCGTAGCTGTTTGGCAGTGACACTCGAATGAATAGGCTATGTTCTGTATTTTGTGATAATAAGAGATGATTTGGGAATTGAAATGCATGTACGAGTATATTGCATCTGTTTGTGATGTTGTAGCCTTCTTGTGTTTGGCTCCACTTGTGGCTCCTCTATTTCCGATTTGTTTTGTGAAAATACATTAATCACCCATCAAAGGCTAAATAGAATGAACATCTAGGGCGTGAGTGTTGAAGTAATTGGCATTGATGTATGTAGGACGTAGGTGCTATTGTACAATTCGTATTACAGTGTATGCTCCCCTCTGTATAATATGTGAGTTGTTTTGAGAAGTGAATGCAGCGACCAACCACGGAAGGCTATATAGGATGAGTGCAGGTATTTGGGAGAAATAATTTAGCTGTAGTGATAGTGTAGGTTTGTTGAAAAAAATATGCTCCCCGACCGGGAATCGAACCCGGGCCTTCCACGTGACAGGCGGAGATACTCACCACTATACTATCGAGGAGACACTGCACTTGTGACTGCATGTCGGTGTGAACTTTAGATTTAGTGGATTACTGTCTTAATCGAAAGTCATTCAACACAGCTGTCGTTTAGTGTGCGTATTGAAAAGGATATGACATATTCGTACACACACGCATATGCAGTCTATAGTACCCAGCAGCAGCACCACAACACATGTAGACGTACATGTGCATGCTGAAGTTGATGCGAACAGCTGGAATCGATTTGATAGGCGGATGATGACTGTGTCCCCGATGATGTATTTCAAATTGATGAGGCAGGTGGAGTGATGTAGGGGTCATGGATGTTTCATTGTAGAGATGATGAGAGAAGTGATTCTCTGCTGTAGCTTGCATGAAAATTGCCGGTCGATCTGATTAATATTGGTAGTTGAAGTGTTACTGTGACAAATGGTCATCCACCGTCGAGTGCTAGATAGGCTTCTGACTGTTAGACATGAACAGAGTAATAGGCCTGTGTGTATGCAAAACCGACCGGCCAGTGTGGCTATTGCCAGTGCCAGCCATTGGAAAGTGCTTTTGACGAATTGGCATAGGCTACATGCAACTGTGATGACGATGAATGAAGAGCATATCGTGCTCTTGAATGAATTGGTGCTCCAATAGGCGGCTCAGATCATGCTACTGTTCTTGCTAAGACAAAAGTATTGGTGAAGCAGCGTGTGGTGAAGAAACATATCTTCTATGACTTACGCTTGTCGAACATTCTTGCATTTGAAAGATCTTTCCTTGACAATGACTTTTCACGCTTGTATGCTCCGAATGATATCGACACCAAATGTGATATTTTTTATGGATTCATGTATGATGCACTGAAGTTAATTCCGCAAACAACAGTCTATTTGACTGACAATGATGCTCCATGGATCTCACCTCTTTTAAAGATCCTGATAAACCGCCGATGGGAGGCTTATCGTGCTCGAAACTGGCCGTTGTTCAATGGTTTGAAAGTCAAGGTAAAACAAGAAATTCTGAAGGCCAAGCAGTACTACTTTCGCTCTAAATGCTCGGATTCCGCAAGGGGTCTATGGTCATTCGTCAACATGGAGAGGGGAAAATCTGGAAGAGATCCCAGTGATTGGCTCAGAAACTCCAGTAATCCATCCGAGGTGCTCAATACGATTAATGACTATTACTGTAGCATTGCCAACAACTCCAGTTTTGACTTCGTCGACGGGTCTCCAGACGACTGCTGGTTACCTGAGTTAAGTGTTGAGGGCATCTGGAGCATTCTTTCACGACTCCCACCAAAGGCAACTGGAAGTGATTCTGTGCCTACTGCAGTTTACAAGAAGTGCTCTCTGGTCCTCGCTGAGCCGATCCATCACCTCATCAGTGAATGCCTGCGCCAAAGACGTTTTCCACTGATCTGGAAAATTGGTGACATAATCCCGATCCCCAAAACCTCGGAGAATGTAATAGAAAAATCCAGACCGATTAGCCTCTTGCCAATTCCAGCCAAGATTGCCGAGCGTGTCATCCTATCAAGCATCCGTCCCCAGCTAACAGCTCACCTTGGTGCTAATCAATACGGGATTAGGAAGAAATCATCAACAACTCACGCTGTCATCTATGCTCACGATGCCCTAACCAGATTTGCCGATGACCCACATACGGGAGCCGCTATTCTGATCAGCTTTGACCTCTCCAAGGCCTTTGACAGAGTTTGTCACTCAAAGCTGCTTTCCAAGGCCAGTCAGATGAATCTTCCTGCGGGATTTCTGTTGTTATTGAAGAGCTACTTATCGGACAGGCAACAGAGAGTACGCATTGATGGACAGAAGAGTGAATTGATGAAGGTCACAGGAGGAGTGCCACAGGGGTCCCTCCTAGGACCTTATTTGTTCGGCATTTATATTTCATCGCTTCAGACTATTTTCCCCTCGAACCACATAATCAAGTATGTTGACGACATTTGTTTCTTATCAAGAGTCCGAAAGTCCAGCATTCCAAAGGATCTTGCTGAGATCGAAAGTGATCTTGACAATATTTCAGATTGGGTTGCGTCAAATGAATTGACCTTGAATACGGAGAAAACCACTGGTCTAGTGAATTACCGCGGTGGATTCAAGAGCATTTGCAGTATCGAGGGTGCCATCCCAACTGTCAAGTTCCAAGACAGCATTCGGTTTCTTGGGGTTCATTTGGATGCGAACCTTGGATGGAGAGGCCATGTAAAGTTCATCGAGAAAAAGTGTGCTCAACGCATGTACATTCTGAGGCGGGTCAGATCTGTCACTAGTATTGATGACTTCACTACCATTTATCAAGCATTGGTTCGGTCGCTGATAGAGTACTGCTGCCCAGCGTTTGTGGGAATCTCCTCAACAGACTCAAACCGACTGGAGAAGATTCAGAGGCGCTGTCTGAAAATCAAATCGCGTGATCTGAAGCTGGATGAAATTGAAGCTAGAAGGTGGTCGCAAGCTATCAACACCTTCAACAGCCTGGAAAGATTAGAGACTTCCATCAGAGAATTGTTCCCCAGCTATTTACCAAGTGGGCGTCTCGCCGTACCATTCTGTAGAACTTTGCGTCGTCAAAATTCTTTTTTTCCACGCATTTGTAGCACCCTTTCAAGGTCATCTACGAGACACAAAATGCACGTGACTATTAGTTTTATACTTGCTTTTGTACGCGTATACGAATGTGTTCTTAGTTTCAACTAAACAAAACTGTCATTCTGCTACTTTTATCTGTGTATTTTATTTCTGATTTCCATTCGACGATACAATATAAACATTTCTCTCTCTCTCTCTCTCTCTCTCTCTCTCTCGCATTCATTGTCTTGTGCAAAGCACTGAGCCGGCTTGTAGCTGGTAGACATGAATGGAGCAATAAACTTATCCACGCGTAGAATAATATACTGAAGCCTCCTTGAAGATAGTCTATCAAGCATGTAGGCTACCTACAGTGTATAGACCTACAACGAGTATGTAATTGCTTGGGGCGGGAGGCGCATAATGATTGAGAAAAAGACGCACAAATCACTCCCGAAATATATTATATTGCCGGAAATCAAAAATTGAAGTAAATAGAATACAAGTTAAAAATCGGTTTGGTCTAGAAAGGCAGTGACCAAGCGTCTGGACGTGAAACGTTTTCCGATGAAGTGTCGTGCGATAGTTTCTATGATGAATGATGATATAAAGTATCAGGTGAAGAAATTGTAGGGAAGGGAAGATGTTTTGTGCTTACCATCAATTTAAATTGAAATGTAGACAAAGTAGGCTAGTAGGATGCATGACTGATGAGGACCGGTTTTCATGAGTCAGTATTGGATACTGGCGAAACTGTGGTATATGTAAATTATACTAGAAGGAGAACGTTTGAATTTCATTGATAATCACGATGGAATGTGAGAAAAAAGTTTGCTCCCCGACCGGGAATCGAACCCGAGCCTTCCACGTGACAGGCGGAGATACTCACCACTATACTATCGAGGAGACGATTGCGTGTGCATGTTCTCTTCAACTGAATGGCAACGGATTTCGCGCGTCATTCAACACTCCACTGCTTCTGTGCAGACTGAATGCATTAGTCATGAAAATAAGTATGTCTCTGTTGCCTTGACGATAATCAATTGATTTGAGGATTGAGTGTAGGAGCAAAAAGTAAATAAATGATTGGCTTATTATATGATACCATACGCGTTTTCCTATTGTCGACTCGATCAACTACCAGTAGCCTATAGTCTGAAATGTGATTGACATGGGCGCTTTACACAAGACATGGACATCCCACATTCAAAATTGCAAAGAAATGACAGTTAAATCTGAAGTAGGCTGTAGACTAACTCTGAAACAATGCTCATTAGGAGTAGTGTTGCCAGTTGAATGATTGTACGGTACGAGTACATGGAGTCATAACGATATGTCGACCAGTTTAGTCTTCTTGATCATTTGAGTGACCGTTTTGTAAATGTGAAGGGAGATGACAGGTGATCGTAGCTGTTTGGCAGTGACACTCGAATGAATAGGCTATGTTCTGTATTTTGTGATAATAAGAGATGATTTGGGAATTGAAATGCATGTACGAGTATATTGCATCTGTTTGTGATGTTGTAGCCTTCTTGTGTTTGGCTCCACTTGTGGCTCCTCTATTTCCGATTTGTTTTGTGAAAATACATTAATCACCCATCAAAGGCTAAATAGAATGAACATCTAGGGCGTGAGTGTTGAAGTAATTGGCATTGATGTATGTAGGAGTAGGTGCTATTGTACAATTCGTATTACAGTGTATGCTCCCCTCTGTATAATTTGTGAGTTGTTTTGAGAAGTGAATGCAGCGACCAACCACGGAAGGCTATATAGGATGAGTGCAGGTATTTGGGAGAAATAATTTAGCTGTAGTGATAGTGTAGGTTTGTTGAAAAAAATATGCTCCCCGACCGGGAATCGAACCCGGGCCTTCCACGTGACAGGCGGAGATACTCACCACTATACTATCGAGGAGACACTGCACTTGTGACTGCATGTCGGTGTCAACTTTAGATTTAGTGGATTACTGTCTTAATCGAAAGTCATTCAACACAGCTGTCGTTTAGTGTGCGTATTGAAAAGGATATGACATATTCGTACACACACGCATATGCAGTCTATAGTAGGCTTACCCAGCAGCAGCACCACAACACATGTAGACGTACATGTGCATGCTGAAGTTGATGCGAACAGCTGGAATCGATTTGATAGGCGGATGATGACTGTGTCCCCGATGATGTATTTCAAAATGATGAGGCAGGTGGAGTGATGTAGGGGTCATGGATGTTTCATTGTAGAGATGATGAGAGAAGTGATTCTCTGCTGTAGCTTGCATGAAAATTGCCGGTCGATCTGATTAATATTGGTAGTTGAAGTGTTACTGTGACAAATGGTCATCCACCGTCGAGTGCTAGATAGGCTTCTGACTGTTAGACATGAACAGAGTAATAGGCCTGTGTGTATGCAAAACCGACCGGCCAGTGTGGCTATTGCCAGTGCCAGCCATTGGAAAGTGCTTTTGACGAATTGGCATAGGCTACATGCAACTGTGATGACGATGAATGAGGAGCATTCATTGTCTTGTGCAAAGCACTGAGCCGGCTTGTAGCTGGTAGACATGAATGGAGCAATAAACTTATCCACGAGTAGAATAATATAGTGAAGCCTCCTTGAAGATAGTCTATCAAGCATGTAGGCTACCTACAGTGTATAGACCTACAACGAGCATGTAATTGCTTGGGGCGGGAGGCGCATAATGATTGAGAAAAAGACGCACAAATCACTCCCGAAATATAAATATTATATTGCCGGAAATCAAAAATTGAAGTAAATAGAATACAAGTTAAAAATCGGTTTGGTCTAGAAAGGCAGTGACCAAGCGTCTGGACGTGAAACGTTTTCCGATGAAGTGTCGTGCGATAGTTTCTATGATGAATGATGATATACAGTATCAGGTGAAGAAATTGTAGGGAAGGGAAGATGTTGTGTGCTTACCATCAATTTAAATTGAAATGTAGACAAAGTAGGCTAGTAGGATGCATGACTGATGAGGACCGGTTTTCATGAGTCAGTATTGGATACTGGCAAAACTGTGGTATATGTAAATTATACTAGAAGGAGAACGTTTGAATTTCATTGATAATCACGATGGAATGTGAGAAAAAAGTTTGCTCCCCGACCGGGAATCGAACCCGGGCCTTCCACGTGACAGGCGGAGATACTCACCACTATACTATCGAGGAGACGATTGCGTTTGCATGTTCTCTTCAACTGAATGGCAACGGATTTCGCGCGTCATTCAACACTCCACTGCTTCTGTGCAGACTGAATGCATTAGTCATGAAAATAAGTATGTCTCTGTTGCCTTGACGATAATCAATTGATTTGAGGATTGAGTGTATGAGCAAAAAGTAAATAAATGATTGGCTTATTATATGATACCATACGCGTTTTCCTATTGTCGACTCGATCAACTACCAGTAGCCTATAGTCTGAAATGTGATTGACATGGGCGCTTTACACAAGACATGGCCATCCCACATTCAAAATTGCAAAGAAATGACAGTTAAATCTGAAGTAGGCTGTAGACTAACTCTGAAACCATGCTCATTAGGAGTAGTGTTGCCAGTTGAATGATTGTACGGTACGAGTACATGGAGTCATAACGATATGTCGACCAGTTTAGTCTTCTTGATCATTTGAGTGACCGTTTTGTAAATGTGAAGGGAGATGACAGGTGATCGTATCTGTTTGGCAGTGACACTCGAATGAATAGGCTATGTTCTGTATTTTGTGATAATAAGAGATGATTTGGGAATTGAAATGCATGTACGAGTATATTGCATCTGTTTGTGATGTTGTAGCCTTCTTGTGTTTGGCTCCACTTGTGGCTCCTCTATTTCTGATTTGTTTTGTGAAAATACATTAATCACCCATCAAAGGCTAAATAGAATGAACATCTAGGGCGTGAGTGTTGAAGTAATTGGCATTGATGTATGTAGGACGTAGGTGCTATTGTACAATTCGTATTACAGTGTATGCTCCCCTCTGTATAATTTGTGAGTTGTTTTGAGAAGTGAATGCAGCGACCAACCACGGAAGGCTATATAGGATGAGTGCAGGTATTTGGGAGAAATAATTTAGCTGTAGTGATAGTGTAGGTTTGTTGAAAAAATATGCTCCCCGACCGGGAATCGAACCCGGGCCTTCCACGTGACAGGCGGAGATACTCACCACTATACTATCGAGGAGACACTGCACTTGTGACTGCATGTCGGTGTGAACTTTAGATTTAGTGGATTACTGTCTTAATCGAAAGTCATTCAACACAGCTGTCGTTTAGTGTGCGTATTGAAAAGGATATGACATATTCGTACACACACGCATATGCAGTCTATAGTACCCAGCAGCAGCACCACAACACATGTAGACGTACATGTGCATGCTGAAGTTGATGCTAACAGCTGGAATCGATTTGATAGGCGGATGATGACTGTGTCCCCGATGATGTATTTCAAAATGATGAGGCAGGTGGAGTGATGTAGAGGTCATGGATGTTTCATTGTAGAGATGATGAGAGAAGTGATTCTCTGCTGTAGCTTGCATGAAAATTGCCGGTCGATCTGATTAATATTGGTAGTTGAAGTGTTACTGTGACAAACGGTCATCCACCGTCGAGTGCTAGATAGGCTTCTGACTGTTAGACATGAACAGAGTAATAGGCCTGTGTGTATGCAAAACCGACCGGCCAGTGTGGCTATTGCCAGTGCCAGCCATTGGAAAGTGCTTTTGACGAATTGGCATAGGCTACATGCAACTGTGATGACGATGAATGAAGAGCATTCATTATCTTGTGCAAAGCACTGAGCCGGCTTGTAGCTGGTAGACATGAATGGAGCAATAAACTTATCCACGAGTAGAATAATATAGTGAAGCCTCCTTGAAGATAGTCTATCAAGCATGTAGGCTACCTACAGTGTATAGACCTACAACGAGTATGTAATTGCTTGGGGCGGGAGGCGCATAATGATTGAGAAAAAGACGCACAAATCACTCCCGAAATATATTATATTGCCGGAAATCAAAAATTGAAGTAAATAGAATACAAGTTAAAAATCGGTTTGGTCTAGAAAGGCAGTGACCAAGCGTCTGGACGTGAAACGTTTTCCGATGAAGTGTCGTGCGATAGTTTCTATGATGAATGATGATATACAGTATCAGGTGAAGAAATTGTAGGGAAGGGAAGATGTTGTGTGCTTACCATCAATTTAAATTGAAATGTAGACAAAGTAGGCTAGTAGGATGCATGACTGATGAGGACCGGTTTTCATGAGTCAGTATTGGATACTGGCAAAACTGTGGTATATGTAAATTATACTAGAAGGAGAACGTTTGAATTTCATTGATAATCACGATGGAATGTGAGAAAAAAGTTTGCTCCCCGACCGGGAATCGAACCCGGGCCTTCCACGTGACAGGCGGAGATACTCAC
The DNA here is from genome assembly GCA_907163375.1 of Prostheceraeus crozeri. Taxonomy (NCBI): domain Eukaryota; kingdom Metazoa; phylum Platyhelminthes; order Polycladida; family Euryleptidae; genus Prostheceraeus; species Prostheceraeus crozeri. The sequence goes on along the minus strand of CAJQUW010015234.1, from coordinate 116,918 downwards.
CACTATACTATCGAGGAGACGATTGCGTGTGCATGTTCTCTTCAACTGAATGGCAACGGATTTCGCGCGTCATTCAACACTCCACTGCTTCTGTGCAGACTGAATGCATTAGTCATGAAAATAAGTATGTCTCTGTTGCCTTGACGATAATCAATTGATTTGAGGATTGAGTGTATGAACAAAAAGTAAATAAATGATTGGCTTATTACATGATACCATACGCGTTTTCCTATTGTCGACTCGATCAACTACCAGTAGCCTATAGTCTGAAATGTGATTGACATGGGCGCTTTACACAAGACATGGACATCCCACATTCAAAATTGCAAAGAAATGACAGTTAAATCTGAAGTAGGCTGTAGACTAACTCTGAAACAATGCTCATTAGGAGTAGTGTTGCCAGTTGAATGATTGTACGGTACGAGTACATGGAGTCATAACGATATGTCGACCAGTTTAGTCTTCTTGATCATTTGAGTGACCGTTTTGTAAATGTGAAGGGAGATGACAGGTGATCGTAGCTGTTTGGCAGTGACACTCGAATGAATAGGCTATGTTCTGTATTTTGTGATAATAAGAGATGATTTGGGAATTGAAATGCATGTACGAGTATATTGCATCTGTTTGTGATGTTGTAGCCTTCTTGTGTTTGGCTCCACTTGTGGCCAAGCATGCCTGCACGTAAAAGGGGCAGCATGGGCAAGGATAAAAAAGGGCATTTTGCATATGCACACCCATATACAAGAAATTGGACTATTTTATACGCCTTTATTTATTTAAATTATATAACCATAGGCGAGGAAGTACTTACTACAGTCCGTTTCATAAAAAGTGGATCATCCTAAAATTTGACTAAATAAAACATAAGTATGATACAGAAAGCATTTTTCATGTTATTTCATGTCCCTAATATATTTAAATGTCCTTATATAATCTGATAAGCTATGATACAGTAACGGTTCTAAGGAAGCTAATATTTTGAGGCCCTACCCTTATTGTCAATGACATTACCAATTCGTCTAGGCATTGATTCGATGATATCGTTGATTTTTGACTGATCTAACTTTCTCCACTCTCTTTTTAACAGTGACGTAAGTTGTGATACGCCATCTGTAGGTAGCAGTGAACGACAAACGTTACGTTTTAGAATACTCCATACATTTTCTATGGGATTCAGATCAGGAGAACGAGCTGGCCAAGATAATGTCCTAAGCCCTAATTGAGACTTGCATAAGTTAACTCTACTACTCCTGTGACACGTAACATTATCATCCATAAATAACCAAGTCGATGGATCACCAAGTTGATCTGTCATTTGGCCAATGTTCATTCGTAAAACATTCACATAGCGTTCAGAATTCATGGTTCCTTGCTGTATGTGAAGTTCAGGGCGGCCATTGGTCCAAATGCCAGCTGACACTTTGCCTTTTGTGAATGCGATCTCGTTATTGTTCATTTGTGCTTTGTATTGTTTTCAACCGGTGAGAGATAGATTTCTAGCTGAAAGCAATCAGGAGTGCTGCCAACACCACCGCAACGAAGTCAGGAAACTATGGAACATGAAGTCCAGTTAATCACATGTAGCAGCTACATTATTGTTGATGAATAATGGTGCTATACTGGCTCTGATTGACCGATTTTCTTTATTTTTGTTTTGCTTGATAGCTTTTGGCTTGTAGAACAACATATTACATAACAAAGGAAACAAATGTAATTTTATAAGAGTGAGGTATGATTTTGTGTAACATTGCTAAATGAAGATCAAATTATCTACTACTTTTTTATCTATAACAGGAAAACAACTCAATATTCATGCTTGAAATTTCCAACAATGATATTAGTAAGCACAACTGACATATCTTCCAAATTTCAGAGAAATTCGTTCAAGTTTGGCGGAGTTAGACAAAGTTGAAGTTAAGGCGATGTTTAAGGGTGATCCAGTTTTTATGAAACAATCTGTAGTTTCCCTGCCGAGCGAATCGCGCGGATTTCCATACTAGGCGTGGTGTAGAACGTTGTGGATCGAGCTTGATTTCATTACATCGGAGCATGATAATCATCGCTTTGCAATAACAATTAGCTGCAGTAGGAATAGTTCCGTAGTCCATAGGATTGCATGTTCGCATCGGTATTGGCACCTTTATTTGTATCTCAAGTATGGGAACTTTTATTTGAAAATTTTGACTTTATATGTGATTTTTGAATTACTTTTCTTCTGCTTAAATGAATACGGAGTTCAAATGATCTTATATAGAGGTTTCTTTTAACAAATGCATAAACATAATGCCATGATTTAACAATATTATAAGTAGGTTATATTCCGATGAAATAACGTGTGAAAATATGAGGCTTATAGAATAAGGAGAAGTTAAAAATATGACAATGTGATATAACCGAAATCGAATCATATATTGTAGGTTCTATATACACTTTTACATACAGTGACTGAAACTTGATATTCTTAATGTGTACTTAACTGTAAGGTTATTATTATTCACGACACCGGTATCCAGCTTTGATACGGAAAATATTCAAAAATAAAATATTTGATCAAATCATTATGATCTATTTATGTACAAAATATCAAACAATATAATCTAAACCTCTGTGATAACTCTACTGATATAAACAAGAAAAACAAGAGCCAGATCAGAAATGTCCAAAGTATGAGAGTCTCTTTTCATTGAATTTGATGAATTCATCAGTAACGGTGTGGATATTAACATCGTCCATGTAATCCTTATGCAATACTGCAAACAATATATTGTTAAGGTGGTTTGGTCCAGTCTTGGCTCTGGTCCATGTTTTCAGGCGTCGCATTGCGCTGAAACTTCTTTCCGCTGTCGCTGAGCTCATGAGTACTGTGCAATAATATTTCAGCAAGTCGTGGGAAATTTTGCAAGCTTTTTTCGTCATTGGCATTGCGTTAAATATATCACAAATTGTTGATATCTTTGTAACCGTCTTTATTCTTGGTTTGATCTGTTCATTTCGCATTTTGAGGAGGACTGGAAAACCCTTTAGTTCTTCTTCAAATTCTGCTTTGCGAGATTGTTGAAGCTTCATTACTCTGGACTCAATTGGAAATATTTTGTCAAATGATTCCTTCTCGAGTTTGCCATTTACAGAGTCTATCAGGGCTATTTCAATATCTTCTAATATTTTCATATCATTTTGGGAGAATCTTCTCTGCATCGCTCCGTCGATCAAATTGATCAAATCAAAATACTTCTGTGAAAAAGATTGGAACGTATCCGGTGTATCAACATCAGGCAGGTCTGTCATTTCGGACAATATTTCTGGCAGTTTTCTTTTTCTCTTTTCCTTTCTCTCCATGATGCTATCTGTCATTTCGTCCCCTAATTCTGTTTGTAGCTTTTCTGCATGACTCCATATCTTACTAGCTTCGTCATTGCAGCACATTTCTTTGAATCGTTGCTTCGCAAGGTTGATTCGCAAATTCGCTTCTTGCGCACTAACATCAGATCTTTGAGTAGTCCTGGAAATATTCTCCATTATACAGATCACGTCGTATGAGCACTTAATGCTAGCGATCAAAAAGGTGTCCCTCAATTGATTCACTATTCCTTTCGACTTTTCGCGAGTCTCCCAACTGTATGACATTACATATTTTGTAAATGTGACCGCAGACCCACGCCTTGTGAAAAAGTCAGCATTGTTTCTATTTGCCCATCCTCTATAAATTGCACAGGGGCAAATTGCAGATGTCAAAATGCAAGACACAGTAGAATAACTTGGCCGCCGCGCAAAAAGGCAACATAGAAACACGTGCCCACCTTGTACTCCTAAAAAAGGCAACATATGTACATTCATAACTTATGCCGACCATGTAAAAAGGCAAAATAGATCAATTTGCCCACCCTACAAAACGGCAATCATGTTGATCAACTTGCCCACTCTGTCAACCAAAAGGCGACACATATTAACTTGTCCATCCTGTCTAAAGGAAACATCCTAATTGAAGTCACTTACATCGTACTTGAAGAAAGGGCAATATACGAGCGTAATATAGGTAATTAAACAAATTTGCCCATCCCGTGAAAAGACAATTTTCCCCTCCTCTAAAAAGGCAGCATTGCCCACCCTGCCCACCCTGTGAAAAGGGCAGCATGGGCTTTGCCCACCCTGCCCACCCCGTGCCGGCATGCTTGCTTGTGGCTCCTCTATTTCTGATTTGTTTTGTGAAAATACATTAATCACCCATCAAAGGCTAAATAGAATGAACATCTAGGGCGTGAGTGTTGAAGTAATTGGCATTGATGTATGTAGGACGTAGGTGCTATTGTACAATTCGTATTACAGTGTATGCTCCCCTCTGTATAATTTGTGAGTTGTTTTGAGAAGTGAATGCAGCGACCAACCACGGAAGGCTATATAGGATGAGTGCAGGTATTTGGGAGAAATAATTTAGCTGTAGTGATAGTGTAGGTTTGTTGAAAAAAATGTGCTCCCCGACCGGGAATCGAACCCGGGCCTTCCACGTGACAGGCGGAGATACTCACCACTATACTATCGAGGAGACACTGCACTTGTGACTGCATGTCGGTGTGAACTTTAGATTTAGTGGATTACTGTCTTAATCGAAAGTCATTCAACACAGCTGTCGTTTAGTGTGCGTATTGAAAAGGATATGACATATTCGTACACACACGCATATGCAGTCTATAGTAGGCTTACCCAGCAGCAGCACCACAACACATGTAGACGTACATGTGCATGCTGAAGTTGATGCGAACAGCTGGAATCGATTTGATAGGCGGATGATGACTGTGTCCCCGATGATGTATTTCAAAATGATGAGGCAGGTGGAGTGATGTAGGGGTCATGGATGTTTCATTGTAGAGATGATGAGAGAAGTGATTCTCTGCTGTAGCTTGCATGAAAATTGCCGGTCGATCTGATTAATATTGGTAGTTGAAGTGTTACTGTGACAAATGGTCATCCACCGTCGAGTGCTAGATAGGCTTCTGACTGTTAGACATGAACAGAGTAATAGGCCTGTGTGTATGCAAAACCGACCGGCCAGTGTGGCTATTGCCAGTGCCAGCCATTGGAAAGTGCTTTGACGAATTGGCATAGGCTACATGCAACTGTGATGACGATGAATGAGGAGCATTCATTGTCTTGTGCAAAGCACTGAGCCGGCTTGTAGCTGGTAGACATGAATGGAGCAATAAACTTATTCACGAGTAGAATAATATAGTGAAGCCTCCTTGAAGATAGTCTATCAAGCATGTAGGCTACCTACAGTGTATAGACCTACAACGAGCATGTAATTGCTTGGGGCGGGAGGCGCATAATGATTGAGAAAAAGACGCACAAATCACTCCCGAAATATAAATATTATATTGCCGGAAATCAAAAATTGAAGTAAATAGAATACAAGTGAAAAATCGGTTTGGTCTAGAAAGGCAGTGACCAAGCGTCTGGACGTGAAACGTTTTCCGATGAAGTGTCGTGCGATAGTTTCTATGATGAATGATGATATAAAGTATCAGGTGAAGAAATTGTAGGGAAGGGAAGATGTTGTGTGCTTACCATCAATTTAAATTGAAATGTAGACAAAGTAGGCTAGTAGGATGCATGACTGATGAGGACCGGTTTTCATGAGTCAGTATTGGATACTGGCAAAACTGTGGTATATGTAAATTATACTAGAAGGAGAACGTTTGAATTTCATTGATAATCACGATGGAATGTGAGAAAAAAGTTTGCTCCCCGACCGGGAATCGAACCCGGGCCTTCCACGTGACAGGCGGAGATACTCACCACTATACTATCGAGGAGACGATTGCGTTTGCATGTTCTCTTCTACTGAATGGCAACGGATTTCGCGCGTCATTCAACACTCCACTGCTTCTGTGCAGACTGAATGCATTAGTCATGAAAATAAGTATGTCTCTGTTGCCTTGACGATAATCAATTGATTTGAGGATTGAATGTATGAGCAAAAAGTAAATAAATGATTGGCTTATTATATGATATCATACGCGTTTTCCTATTGTCGACTCGATCAACTACCAGTAGCCTATAGTCTGAAATGTGATTGACATGGGCGCTTTACACAAGACATGGCCATCCCACATTCAAAATTGCAAAGAAATGACAGTTAAATCTGAAGTAGGCTGTAGACTAACTCTGAAACAATGCTCATTAGGAGTAGTGTTGCCAGTTGAATGATTGTACGGTACGAGTACATGGAGTCATAACGATATGTCGACCAGTTTAGTCTTCTTGATCATTTCAGTGACCGTTTTGTAAATGTGAAGGGAGATGACAGGTGATCGTAGCTGTTTGGCAGTGACACTCGAATGAATAGGCTATGTTCTGTATTTTGTGATAATAAGAGATGATTTGGGAGTTGAAATGCATGTACGAGTATATTGCATCTGTTTGTGATGTTGTAGCTTTCTTGTGTTTGGCTCCACTTGTGGCTCCTCTATTTCTGATTTGTTTTGTGAAAATACATTAATCACCCATCAAAGGCTAAATAGAATGAACATCTAGGGCGTGAGTGTTGAAGTAATTGGCATTGATGTATGTAGGACGTAGGTGCTATTGTACAATTCGTATTACAGTGTATGCTCCCCTCTGTATAATTTGTGAGTTGTTTTGAGAAGTGAATGCAGCGACCAACCACGGAAGGCTATATAGGATGAGTGCAGGTATTTGGGAGAAATAATTTAGCTGTAGTGATAGTGTAGGTTTGTTGAAAAAAATATGCTCCCCGACCGGGAATCGAACCCGGGCCTTCCACGTGACAGGCGGAGATACTCACCACTATACTATCGAGGAGACACTGCACTTGTGACTGCATGTCAGTGTCAACTTTAGATTTAGTGGATTACTGTCTTAATCGAAAGTCATTCAACACAGCTGTCGTTTAGTGTGCGTATTGAAAAGGATATGACATATTCGTACACACACGCATATGCAGTCTATAGTACCCAGCAGCAGCACCACAACACATGTAGACGTACATGTACATGCTGAAGTTGATGCGAACAGCTGGAATCGATTTGATAGGCGGATGATGACTGTGTCCCCGATGATGTATTTCAAATTGATGAGGCAGGTGGAGTGATGTAGGAGTCATGGATGTTTCATTGTAGAGATGATGAGAGAAGTGATTCTCTGCTGTAGCTTGCATGAAAATTGCCGGTCGATCTGATTAATATTGGTAGTTGAAGTGTTACTGTGACAAACGGTCATCCACCGTCGAGTGCTAGATAGGCTTCTGACTGTTAGACATGAACAGAGTAATAGGCCTGTGTGTATGCAAAACCGACCGGCCAGTGTGGCTATTGCCAGTGCCAGCCATTGGAAAGTGCTTTTGACGAATTGGCATAGGCTACATGCAACTGTGATGACGATGAATGAAGAGCATTCATTATCTTGTGCAAAGCACTGAGCCGGCTTGTAGCTGGTAGACATGAATGGAGCAATAAACTTATCCACGAGTAGAATAATATAGTGAAGCCTCCTTGAAGATAGTCTATCAAGCATGTAGGCTACCTACAGTGTATAGACCTACAACGAGTATGTAATTGCTTGGGGCGGGAGGCGCATAATGATTGAGAAAAAGACGCACAAATCACTCCCGAAATATAAATATTATATTGCCGGAAATCAAAAATTGAAGTAAATAGAATACAAGTTAAAAATCGGTTTGGTCTAGAAAGGCAGTGACCAAGCGTCTGGACGTGAAACGTTTTCCGATGAAGTGTCGTGCGATAGTTTCTATGATGAATGATGATATAAAGTATCAGGTGAAGAAATTGTAGGGAAGGGAAGATGTTGTGTGCTTACCATCAATTTAAATTGAAATGTAGACAAAGTAGGCTAGTAGGATGCATGACTGATGAGGACCGGTTTTCATGAGTCAGTATTGGATACTGGCAAAACTGTGGTATATGTAAATTATACTAGAAGGAGAACGTTTGAATTTCATTGATAATCACGATGGAATGTGAGAAAAAAGTTTGCTCCCCGACCGGGAATCGAACCCGGGCCTTCCACGTGACAGGCGGAGATACTCACCACTATACTATCGAGGAGACGATTGCGTTTGCATGTTCTCTTCAACTGAATGGCAACGGATTTCGCGCGTCATTCAACACTCCACTGCTTCTGTGCAGACTGAATGCATTAGTCATGAAAATAAGTATGTCTCTGTTGCCTTGACGATAATCAATTGATTTGAGGATTGAATGTATGAGCAAAAAGTAAATAAATGATTGGCTTATTATATGATATCATACGCGTTTTCCTATTGTCGACTCGATCAACTACCAGTAGCCTATAGTCTGAAATGTGATTGACATGGGCGCTTTACACAAGACATGGACATCCCACATTCAAAATTGCAAAGAAATGACAGTTAAATCTGAAGTAGGCTGTAGACTAACTCTGAAACAATGCTCATTAGGAGTAGTGTTGCCAGTTGAATGATTGTACGGTACGAGTACATGGAGTCATAACGATATGTCGACCAGTTTAGTCTTCTTGATCATTTGAGTGACCGTTTTGTAAATGTGAAGGGAGATGACAGGTGATCGTAGCCGTTTGGCAGTGACACTCGAATGAATAGGCTATGTTCTGTATTTTGTGATAATAAGAGATGATTTGGGAGTTGAAATGCATGTACGAGTATATTGCATCTGTTTGTGATGTTGTAGCCTTCTTGTGTTTGGCTCCACTTGTGGCTCCTCTATTTCTGATTTGTTTTGTGAAAATACATTAATCACCCATCAAAGGCTAAATAGAATGAACATCTAGGGCGTGAGTGTTGAAGAGTAGTAAGTAAAATTCCACTTCTGGATAGCGCAAGATGGCCGCCATCGAAGAATTTTCGGTGACGTCCCCCACCTCTGGAACAACAGAGGTTGTGGTCTGTCGTGGTGTGCCGGCCAGGTTGGTCCAGGTTCACAAAATTTTCGCTGACGTCCCCCCCCCCTCGAAAACGACAGAGTGTGAGACTCGGGTGTGTTTGTCTCGTGTGGGTTGACGTGGCCGACCGCCTAGGTTGACGTGGGCGACCGCCTAGGTTGACGTGGGCGACCGTCTAGGTTGTCGTGGTGGAATGGTGAAACGGACTTTAGATTCGTGATCAGCGTAAAATTCTGCATCGGTATGGTGAATTTGAAGTCAATCGGCGAGAAAAAATGTTTCTTCAAAATTTTGACAGAGTTAAAATGTTGGACGTTTTGGGCTGTAGCGTCAAAACGAAGCATCGAATGGGAAAACGGAGGCCAGATTCTGACTCAGCGTGAAATTCTGCATCTGTATGGTGAATTTGAAAGCAATCGGAGAGAAAAAATTTTCGCTGACGTCCCCCCCTCGGGAGAGCTAGCTTCGATCTTGGCTTCCAGTGGACGGATTTTGTCGTGCCATAGCTCGTTTGAAAGCTAAGAGTGAGACAAATTCAGTGAAAGAAACGGCTTGTTCATATCTGTCTTCGTTTAGATGTGAGATGCCATTTAAGATTTTGGGAGATTGTGGAAAAACGACAGTTAGAATTTTGGACGTTTTGGGCTCTAGCGTCAAAACGAAGCATCGGATGGGAAAACGGATTTCAGATTTGGAATCAGCATGAAATTCTGCATCTGTGTGGTGAGTTTCAAGTCAATCGGAGAGAAAAAATTTTTCTTCAGTTAGAATTTTCGCGATGGCTGTGGACTGTAGAGCCGAAACTAAGCATCGGATGGGAAAACGGAGGCCAGATTCGGATTCAGCGTCAAATTCTACATGGAAATGGTGTATTTCCAGCTCAATCGGACCTCTAGAATCGGCGATAGAAGCGTTTTAAGTGTTTGGATGATGGATATTACGTCATCAGCTGATCGCCACACACTATATAAGCTGGGAACCGAGAGAGACTTGTCATTAAGAAGAGAGCGATTGTCAGAGGTAGGTCGTCTCTCTGAGCTCCGACTTAGAAAATTTCATTGCTGATATCAGCTAAGCCGTCAGACTTAGAGGTTAGCCAGGAGATGGCCTTCGTCTCCAGGCCATAAAAGACTCCAAAACTTTAAAGGCTTGTAACTTTGCTTCTACAAGTCCGTTTGACTTGATTCAAAAAAGGTTAGGTCGCTATTGACCTGCCCTAAGTGATAGACTACTTATAAAATTTCATAAGTAGTGCTAGAAAGTTGAAAAATTTAAAATCACTTGTTTTGGAGGTTTTCTGGGGTTTTCGACCCTGCTGAAGTCAATGAAAGCATTTTTAATGATGTCTGAGCCAGTCTTCTCATGGTATAAGCGGCTTTTCACTGAAAGCGAGCAAGACACGGAGAGTTTTGCTGTAATATTCCACTGACAGGGTGTTCCTTCGGGACGGCGGACGATGCCGTAGTGATAAGTGTGGCAAGGGAGTGTGTCATAGTTTAGACCGAAACCGCTGGGACAACTCAAGTCTCATGTTGGGCATTTGACACAGTTCTCAACGTAGCACTTTGAACGCCAATCGGTTGAGTCTTAGCTATCTTGTCATGGGTGGCCTCTAAACATCTCCATTGCAAAACGCTGGTGAATCAAGCTCTCTACGGCTTGCTATCAAGCTGCTCAAAGTCTGTCAACCTCTTACCAACTCTACAGGTTTTCATGTCTGGCGAATACTATCATTAAGTTGAATCTGCTATCAGTCAACTTGAATGTTGCAAATGAAGTTCGGTGTAATGCTTCCTTTCGACGGGCGTTCCTGTAAAGGGCGGCGGTGAAACCCGTAGCTATGTATACCGCAAGGGACATTCGGCAATGGTCAATCTTGTTAAACCTCTCTGCGTCATGTTTGCAAGTGATTGCCTCTGTCTCAACGTAGTATGCATTCACGCCAGGGCGACATTTAGCCAGCTGTCGAAGGTTGCCTTATAAACTATCCATTGCATACGTTATGAGAACCATGAGTTCTACCTGTCTCTATCAATGAGATGAATTGATGAATGGAATGAAATGGGAGGACACTCACGCGCCACACGCAACATAACACACTTCTCTCTTCCGTAGTCTAACAAGCTCTTTACACATGGATCGCAGTCGATTGCTATCCCAGAATCATGTAAGCTATCTGAATTTTATTTAGCACTATTTCATCTACCATCATCACCCATATGAAATGTTATAAGATTTACAAGTTAAACTAAGCGTGCTACTATTTCCAAATGAAAAAGTATACATGGTTAAATCATCCACTGAAGCCCCATTCAAGTAAGTCAGTATGAAAGCAAAGATAATACGAAATAAAAATTTATTATGGCATGTATTTCAAAAGGTCTTCATCGTCAATATCGTCCCAGAGTCTGGCTTCACATAGATAACGAAAACAGTTCACTTGCTTCAATCGTTCTTCTACCGCGAGACTCACTTTGTCGATGTACTCCCACTCCGCCATAGTTCGTGGCTGGGAGTTAGGGGTGTACCATTCCCATAATTGATGGAGGAGTTTGGTGCTGGTGATCTCCATCACATCGTCAGTATCGTACTGCAGATACTTCCATCGTATGCCTGTTAGGTCGGGACACTCCTTCTCACATACACTCTCCTCTTCGTCATCCGCTGGTAATGACAACTTTCTAATGTTGTCGAGTCGGTATAATTTCTCCACCTTCCCCTTCGTTGGAGCGTTTGGTGCAACGAGCGCCTTTGGCGATGAGCATGGAGAAGAGAACTCCAATTTTGTGTTCAATGTTTTTGGAGGGCTTGTCATGTTGACTGTGAATAATGACTTTGAAATGTTTTCTAATTCTTAAGTATAAACAAGCAACCAATCAGAATGAACAGCCAATGAATGATGAATATGAAAGTATATATGCAAAGTGACATTCGTGTCATTTCACTCTGTCTTTGAGACGTATAAGTGAAGTGTTCTCTAGCGAATTCTATATTTGAGGCGTACAAGTGAACTGCTCTCTCGTGAATTCCAAATTTGAGACGTATTATTTGAGTGAAGTCTCTATCTTGTTGAAGTATCAACCTTAAACTTGATTTCGTTGAAATGGTAAGTTGAAAATTTCTTCACTCATCTCCCTCAAACGTGTGGCTAATAGCATCTTCCTCAATTTCAGGCATCAACTTCATCACCAACGCCCTCCTTTCTCGAGGAAAGTTTAGAGTCGTTGAGTCAAGGTAGGTTGTAACAATACACTGAGACTTGAACAGAGATGATAGAATTATTTCTCTTTCAGGTGATGTGAGTTCCAGCTCAGGACTCTCGCGACAAGGCAACGAGTGGGAATGTGCCGACTGCGGACATATGTTTACAAGGAAGCACAGTCTCCTTCGACACATCAAACAACGTGTGTGTCAACGCAAAGCGGCATCAATCTCTGGAGGTGAAGTTGATTCTGACGATGACATCTCCTTTCCTTGCGATTTGTGCCCTCTTTCTTTTGATAGTCACTTTCAGCGATCTTCGCACAGACTTCAACACACGCATGCAAATGATCACTACACCAACGGTACCTCTACCATCTCCCTCATTAATGTTTCACATAATAATTTAGTACGCGACTACTGCATGGAGTCCAATACTCAAATAGTAGATTTTCCTGAGTGGCTCCTTCAAAATTCTAACATTATCGAAGCGCTCTTCAACAATTTAGACAATTTTAGAATGAAGGCGCTCATCTACCTTAAACTAAAATATATTAAGATAGATTTTCAAACGGGTCAAGTGACGGAGAGAATACAGTTTCATGTTCCTTCCTCTTCCGCAACCGAAGTTGTAGACTGCGAGTCTTGGCTAAATTTTCACATTCAATGTTTAAAATCAAATGTAGATAAATTCAATCAACGCGACAGCGCTCTCATTTTTGATGGTGTGGACTCAGCCATATTCAAAATTTCTCTATTAGAAAGTCATGCAGCTCGAGGCACATTTAAACTACCAAAAACGTTGTATAATAAGAAAGCTGTCATCAATGTCGATTGTAAATCAGTGTTTCAAATATGCAGTCCTATCCATCCTTCACTATAATGATATCAACGCGAATCGAAATCATACCTATAGCTATAGACAGTGGGAGGATGAACTAGACTTTGAAGGTTGTGATAGTGACAACATGAAAATCAAAGATGTAGAAACGTTCGAAAAACATAATAAGATTAAAATTGTCGTTCACGTGTGGGAGAAGGGGTTGAAGGGTGCCCGCTATAATTCACGTTCAACTTGTTATGAACGTGCAGTCAACCTCTTATTAGTAAAACAAGATGATAGCGAGGAATGGCACTACTGTGGTATTCCCAAAATCTCTCGCTTGTACACTCACTTGGGGCACTCTAAAAGAGGTGAACATTTTGTATGCGGCCGCTGCATCCGCTCCTTTTGGAGTAAAGATAAATTTGAAACTCACTATGAATGGTGCAAGCGAGGTAAATTACAAATGGAACGCATGCCCAAAGATAAAATATTTTCACATAGGGATAATGGTGACGAATTAAGTCCCCTGCGTGTCATTTACGCAGACATAGAATGCTACATTGATGATATCATCCACAAGCCAGCAGCCATACCCTGCTATGAAGTATGGCATGACCACTTTAGAAATAGGCAAAACAAAATGCATACTTGGCAAGGTGAAGATTGTATTTCAAAATTTCTAGAATTTCTCGATAAAGCTGCTAAATTTCAACAATCATATGATTCCCAATTGCAGCGTAAGTCACTACATATGTCAGATGAAGACAAACAGAAATTTGAAAGTTGCACATCGTGCCCTAAATGTCATAAAACGTTTGATGACGATAAAATTAAGAAAGTGCGTGATCATGATCACATCACTGGTAAATTTAGAAACGCACTCTGCTCCAAATGTAACTTTTCACTTAGGTTGAGACGTCGTGTACTACCCGTCATTTTTCATAACTTTAAGGGCTATGACAGTCATATGCTCATAAAAGGAGGGTTGAGCCAGATGAAATCGTGGCAGTTTAATGTAATAGCGCAAACGAGGGAAAAATTCATGGCAATGACAGCAAAAGTAGCAGTGGATAAAACTAAAGAAAATAAGACAGTCTTCTTCGAAATAAAATTTTTAGATTCATTCCAATTCATGTCAGCGTCACTAGCTTCTCTCGTTCGTAATTTCAAGTTTCTTCCCCATAGTCAAACTTTGAAGAAACACTATCCAAACTTAACGGATGAAATAATCACTCGCAAAGGAGTCTTTCCCTATGCGTATTTTAGCTCAATGTCTAAACTAAATGAAACAACCCTTCCTTCCATTGACAAATTCCAAAACGATTTGACGGGTCAAGATTGTCCAGTAGAGGACTATGAACATGCTCAAAAGGCATGGTTAAAATTTGATTGTAAAACGTTTGGCGATTATATGATCGCTTACTTAGAATTAGATGTCATTTTGCTGGCTGATGTCTTTCAGGAATTTCGACGAGTGGCATTAGAAGAAGACAAATTAGATCCTGTCCACTTTGTCAGTCTACCAGCCATGTCCTTTAAATCAGCCTTTAAAATGACTGGTGAGACCATCCATCTCTTACAAGACCCGGAGATGTATAACATATTTGAGCGCGGAATACGCGGTGGTCTCACATTTGTGAATAAACATCACATAAAATCTAAAACAGTAGGTAATGATCATATCCACCTAAAATACTATGACCAAAATAATTTATATGGCAGTTCACTGTCTAAACCACTACCTCATTCCGAGTTTAGTTGGTTAAATCAAGATGAGCTTGCGTATTACTCCAACCCTTCAAACATTCTGAAGATTCCAGATGAAGGTGATTGGGGATATTATTTTGAAGTGGATTTGATTTATCCAAATAGTATTAAAAATAAAACTGCTGATTTCCCACTCGCACCTGAATCTGGTGAAGTGACTGAAGATATGTTTTCACCATTCATGTCACAATTTCATAATAACTTAACAGAGTGTGGACAGCCATGGTACAAACCATGCCGCAAACTTTTACTCACCCAATATGATAAGAAAAATTATCTCGTACACTTCTGCATACTAAAATTCTATTTAGAAATGGGAATGCTTCTAAAGTCAGTTCACCGCATCATCAAATTTAGACAGAAAGCCTTCCTCAAACCATATATTGATAGTAACAGCCAGAAACGTGCACTCGCCCAAAATGATTTTGAAAAAGATTTTTATAAGTATAAGAATAATAGTCTATTTGGTAAGACGATGGAGGATGTTAGAAAACGCATGAACTACAAACTAGTCATTGATGATCAAAAATATCACAAATTGACCTCATCACCTCTTTTCATTGATAGAGACATTATCGATGAGGACCTTGTAGGTGTTAAAATGATAAAATCTGAAGTTGAGTTGTGCAAGCCCATCTATATTGGCCAAGCTGTACTAGATTACTCTAAGCTTGAAATGTACCAACTCTTTTATAAAATACTAAAACCATGTCCTCTCGTAAAAGAGGTTCGTTTGTTGGGTGGTGATACAGATAGTTTCTTCTTAGGTATTACCACTCAAAAAGATTTAAATTTTAATGAAGTAGCTAAGTCATTAGAAAAATATTTCGACACATCTAACTACAATCCCACTCATCCACTCTATTCCATACAGAATAAAGCCAAACTTGGTTGTTTTAAGGATGAAACAGCAGGAAAGGAAATAGATGAAATGATTCTCCTCCGTCCTAAAATGTATTCCATGAAATTAAAAGAATGTGCAGATAGTATTAAGCGTGCTAAAGGTATATCAAAATCCATTGTTCACAAAATGAAACATCGGTCCTATAAGAAGGCCTATAAAAATAAAACTATAACGTTTGTCAATATGACAATCTTAAAATCTCAAGTTCATACTGTGAAAACGCACACGTTCTAGAAACGAGCGCTTTCAGCATGGGAGGATAAGAGGTGTTGGATAGGACATAACACATCTCTTCCACATGGACATCCTGACACAAACAAACCTCCACCCAAAAGAATAAAACTCACGCTACCACATTCAGGAGATGTATTGACATAATCAACTTTAACTCAGTATTTTGATGTTGCTTTTTGTAGATATACATGGTTGTTTTATGTATCGCATGAGATCGTTTCTTCCTTGTGAATATATGTCTACAGTCAGCCCATTCCCCTATATCTGTGAAAAGACTTTTTCATACACATATTTTTATTTCAATAAACATATCACAATGACTTCACTTTGTTTTCCGAAACACTAAAGTTACGAGGGATTTAGTATCTTTCACATGGATGCACTCTTGTAAACCATTGGTAATTTTGATAGCAATAGAGGGTATAGTTTGTTTGACGACGGGGTGATAGAAAATAGATTCAAACATCTCGACTATTCCATATGAAGCGTCTTTATCATAAATGAAATCACGTAAAATGTATTCTTTTTTCTCACCAACAGAAATAGGTAGAATCAAATCACTTTGGGGCGATCATATCTTTTTCAAATGACTGTGGAACATTGATTTCCATGATGAAGATTTAAACAGTTAGATTCGATGACGAACAAGATTTACTAGTTTGCAAGTTAAACTAAGCGATCTATTATTTGTAAATGAAAGATATAGTTTCAACAGTTTACAGATTACAAAATAAAGTTTCAATAGTGTTTATGTTAAAAATAAAGTTTAAGCTGTTTGTGTGTTAGAAATAGAATAAAGTTTCAACAGTTTGTCGATTAAAAAAAAAGTTTCAACAGTGTGTACGTTAGAAATAAAGTTTTATCTGTTTGTAAAATGAGATTGTAGGATTTACTAGTTTGCAAGTTAGACTAAGCGTTCTACTATTTGTAAACGAAAGATATAGTTTCAACAGTTTACAGATTAAAACTAAAGTTTCAACAGTGTGTACGTTAGAAATAAAATTTTAGGCGTTTGTACGTTAGAAATAAAATAAAGTTTCAACCGTTTACAAGTTAAAAATGAAGTTTCAATAGTGTGTATGTTAAGAATAAAGTTCTATCTGTTTATAAGTTAGAAATAAAAATGAAGGTTCACCAGTTTACAAGTTAAGAATGAAGTT
This sequence comes from Prostheceraeus crozeri, assembly GCA_907163375.1. Classification (NCBI taxonomy): domain Eukaryota; kingdom Metazoa; phylum Platyhelminthes; order Polycladida; family Euryleptidae; genus Prostheceraeus; species Prostheceraeus crozeri. The sequence goes on along the minus strand of CAJQUW010015234.1, from coordinate 99,916 downwards.
TTATCTGTTTGTATGTCAGAAATGAAATAAAGTTTCACCAGTTTAAAAGTGAAAAATAAAGTTTCAATAATGTGTACGTTAGAAACAAAGTTTCAATAGTTTACAAGTTAAGAATAAAGTTTCATTAGTGTGTATGTTAAGAATAAAGTTCTATCTGTTTATATGTTAGAAATAAAATGAAGTTTCACCAGTTTACAATTTAAAAATAAAGTTTCAATAGTGTCTACGTTAGAAATAAAGTTTCAATAGTGTGTATGTTAAGAATAAAGTTTTATCTGTTTGTATGTTAGAAATAAACAAAGTTTCAACCGTTTACAAGTTAAAAATAAAGTTTCAATAGTTAACACGTTAAAAATAAAGTTTCAATAGTGTGTATGTTAAGAATAAAGTTCTATCTGTTTTTATGTTAGAAATATAATGAAGTTTCATCAGTTTACAAGTTAAGAATAAAGTTTTATCTGTTTGTATGTTCGAAATAAAACAAAGTTTCAACCGTTACCAAGTTAAAAATAAAGTTTCAATAGTTTGCAAGTTAAAACTAATGTTTCAATAGTGCGTATGTTAAGAATAAAGTTTTATCTGTTTGTATGTTAGAAATAAAATGAAGCTTCACCAGTTTACAAGTTAAGAATAAAGTTTTATCAGCTTGTATGTTAGAAATAAAATGAAGTTTCAACAGTTTACAAATTGAAAATAAAGTTTCAATAGTGTGTACGTTAGAAATAAAGTCTCAACCGTTTACAAGTTAAAAATAAAGTTTCAACAGTGTCTACGTTAGAAATAAAGTTTTATCTGTTTGTAAAGTACGATCGTAGGATTTACTAGTTTGCAAGTTAGACTCAGCATTCTACTAGTTGTAAATGAAAAATATCGTTTCAACAGTTTACAGATTAAAATAAAGTTTCAATAGTGTGTATGATGGAAATAAAGTTTAAGCGCTTTGTGCGTTAGAAATAAAGTTTCAGCCGTTTACAAGTTAAAAATAAAGTTTCAACAGTGTGTACGTTAGAAATAAAGTTTTAGCTGTTTATATGTTAGAAACAAAATAAAGTTTCAACAGTTTACAAGTTGAAAAATAAAGTTTCAACAGTGTGTACGTTAGAAATAAATGAAAAGTAAGAACTTCATGGTATAAGTATTCAAAGCATGTTTTGTAAATCAAATGTGTGTAGTCCTGACATGATAGAATCAAGCTTGACAAACGCGTATGTCAAGTTCATTTGATTCTATCATGTCAGGACTACACACATTTGATTTACAAAACATGCTTTGAATACTTATACGATGAAGTTCTTACTTTTCATTTATTTCTAACGTACACACTGTTGAAACTCTATTTTTAACTTGTAAACGGCTGAAACTTTATTACTAACGCGATTCTATCATGTCAGGACTACACACATTTGATTTACAAAACATGCTTTGAATACTCATACGATGAAGTTCTTACTTTCATTTATTTCTAACGTACACACTGTTGAAACTTTACTTTTTCAACTTGTAAACTGTTGAAACTTTATTTTGTTTCTAACATATAAACAGCTAAAACTTTATTTCTAACGTACACACTGTTGAAACTTTATTTTTAACTTGTAAACGGCTGAAACTTTATTTCTAACGCACAAAGCGCTTAAACTTTATTTCCATCATACACACTATTGAAACTTTATTTTAATCTGTAAACTGTTGAAACGATATTTTTCATTTACAACTAGTAGAATGCTGAGTCTAACTTGCAAACTAGTAAATCCTACGATCGTACTTTACAAACAGATAAAACTTTATTTCTAACGTAGACACTGTTGAAACTTTATTTTTAACTTGTAAACGGTTGAGACTTTATTTCTAACGTACACACTATTGAAACTTTATTTTCAATTTGTAAACTGTTGAAACTTCATTTTATTTCTAACATACAAGCTGATAAAACTTTATTCTTAACTTGTAAACTGGTGAAGCTTCATTTTATTTCTAACATACAAACAGATAAAACTTTATTCTTAACATAAGCACTATTGAAACATTAGTTTTAACTTGCAAACTATTGAAACTTTATTTTTAACTTGGTAACGGTTGAAACTTTGTTTTATTTCGAACATACAAACAGATAAAACTTTATTCTTAACTTGTAAACTGATGAAACTTCATTATATTTCTAACATAAAAACAGATAGAACTTTATTCTTAACATACACACTATTGAAACTTTATTTCTAACGTGTTAACTATTGAAACTTTATTTTTAACTTGTAAACGGTTGAAACTTTGTTTTATTTCTAACATACAAACAGATAAAACTTTATTCTTAACATACACACTATTGAAACTTTATTTCTAACGTACACACTATTGAAACTTCATTTTATTTCTAACATATAAACAGATAGAACTTTATTCTTAACATACACACTAATGAAACTTTATTCTTAACTTGTAAACTATTGAAACTTTGTTTCTAACGTACACATTATTGAAACTTTATTTTTCACTTTTAAACTGGTGAAACTTTATTTCATTTCTGACATACAAACAGATAAAACTTCATTCTTAACTTGTAAACTGGTGAACCTTCATTTTTATTTCTAACTTATAAACAGATAGAACTTTATTCTTAACATACACACTATTGAAACTTCATTTTTAACTTGTAAACGGTTGAAACTTTATTTTATTTCTAACGCACAAACGTCTAAAACTTTATTTCTAGCGTACACACTGTTGAAACTTTATTTTTAATCTGTAAACTGTTGAAACTATATCTTTCGTTTACAAATAGTAGAACGCTTAGTCTAACTTGCAAACTAGTAAATCCTACAATCTCATTTTACAAACAGATAAAACTTTATTTTTAACATAAACACTATTGAAACTTTATTTTGTAATCTGTAAACTGTTAAAACTATATCTTTCATTTACAAATAATAGATCGCTTAGTTTAACTTGCAAACTAGTAAATCTTGTTCGTCATCGAATCTAACTGTTTAAATCTTCATCATGGAAATCAATGTTCCACAGTCATTTGAAAAAGATATGATCGCCCCAAAGTGATTTGATTCTACCTATTTCTGTTGGTGAGAAAAAAGAATACATTTTACGTGATTTCATTTATGATAAAGACGCTTCATATGGAATAGTCGAGATGTTTGAATCTATTTTCTATCACCCCGTCGTCAAACAAACTATACCCTCTATTGCTATCAAAATTACCAATGGTTTACAAGAGTGCATCCATGTGAAAGATACTAAATCCCTCGTAACTTTAGTGTTTCGGAAAACAAAGTGAAGTCATTGTGATATGTTTATTGAAATAAAAATATGTGTATGAAAAAGTCTTTTCACAGATATAGGGGAATGGGCTGACTGTAGACATATATTCACAAGGAAGAAACGATCTCATGCGATACATAAAACAACCATGTATATCTACAAAAAGCAACATCAAAATACTGAGTTAAAGTTGATTATGTCAATACATCTCCTGAATGTGGTAGCGTGAGTTTTATTCTTTTGGGTGGAGGTATGTTTGTGTCAGGATGTCCATGTGGAAGAGATGTGTTATGTCCTATCCAACACCTCTTATCCTCCCATGCTGAAAGCGCTCGTTTCTAGAACGTGTGCGTTTTCACAGTATGAACTTGAGATTTTAAGATTGTCATATTGACAAACGTTATAGTTTTATTTTTATAGGCCTTCTTATAGGACCGATGTTTCATTTTGTGAACAATGGATTTTGATATACCTTTAGCACGCTTAATACTATCTGCACATTCTTTTAATTTCATGGAATACATTTTAGGACGGAGGAGAATCATTTCATCTATTTCCTTTCCTGCTGTTTCATCCTTAAAACAACCAAGTTTGGCTTTATTCTGTATGGAATAGAGTGGATGAGTGGGATTGTAGTTAGATGTGTCGAAATATTTTTCTAATGACTTAGCTACTTCATTAAAATTTAAATCTTTTTGAGTGGTAATACCTAAGAAGAAACTATCTGTATCACCACCCAACAAACGAACCTCTTTTACGAGAGGACATGGTTTTAGTATTTTATAAAAGAGTTGGTACATTTCAAGCTTAGAGTAATCTAGTACAGCTTGGCCAATATAGATGGGCTTGCACAACTCAACTTCAGATTTTATCATTTTAACACCTACAAGGTCCTCATCGATAATGTCTCTATCAATGAAAAGAGGTGATGAGGTCAATTTGTGATATTTTTGATCATCAATGACTAGTTTGTAGTTCATGCGTTTTCTAACATCCTCCATCGTCTTACCAAATAGACTATTATTCTTATACTTATAAAAATCTTTTTCAAAATTATTTTGGGCGATGCACGTTTCTGGCTGTTACTATCAATATATGGTTTGAGGAAGGCTTTCTGTCTAAATTTGATGATGCGGTGAACTGACTTTAGAAGCATTCCCATTTCTAAATAGAATTTTAGTATGCAGAAGTGTACGAGATAATTTTTCTTATCATATTGGGTGAGTAAAAGTTTGCGGCATGGTTTGTACCATGGCTGTCCACACTCTGTTAAGTTATTATGAAATTGTGACATGAATGGTGAAAACATATCTTCAGTCACTTCACCAGATTCAGGTGCGAGTGGGAAATCAGCAGTTTTATTTTTAATACTATTTGGATAAATCAAATCCACTTCAAAATAATATCCCCAATCACCTTCATCTGGAATCTTCAGAATGTTTGAAGGGTTGGAGTAATACGCAAGCTCATCTTGATTTAACCAACTAAACTCGGAATGAGGTAGTGGTTTAGACAGTGAACTGCCATATAAATTATTTTGGTCATAGTATTTTAGGTGGATATGATCATTACCTACTGTTTTAGATTTTATGTGATGTTTATTCACAAATGTGAGACCACCGCGTATTCCGCGCTCAAATATGTTATACATCTCCGGGTCTTGTAAGAGATGGATGGTCTCACCAGTCATTTTAAAGGCTGATTTAAAGGACATGGCTGGTAGACTGACAAAGTGGACAGGATCTAATTTGTCTTCTTCTAATGCCACTCGTCGAAATTCCTGAAAGACATCAGCCAGCAAAATGACATCTAATTCTAAGTAAGCGATCATATAATCGCCAAACGTTTTACAATCAAATTTTAACCATGCCTTTTGAACATGTTCATAGTCCTCTACTGGACAATCTTGACCCGTCAAATCGTTTTGGAATTTGTCAATGGAAGGAAGGGTTGTTTCATTTAGTTTAGACATTGAGCTAAAATACGCATAGGGAAAGACTCCTTTGCGAGTGATTATTTCATCCGTTAAGTTTGGATAGTGTTTCTTCAAAGTTTGACTATGGGGAAGAAACTTGAAATTACGAACGAGAGAAGCTAGTGACGCTGACATGAATTGGAATGAATCTAAAAATTTTATTTCGAAGAAGACTGTCTTATTTTCTTTAGTTTTATCCACTGCTACTTTTGCTGTCATTGCCATGAATTTTTCCCTCGTTTGCGCTATTACATTAAACTGCCACGATTTCATCTGGCTCAACCCTCCTTTTATGAGCATATGACTGTCATAGCCCTTAAAGTTATGAAAAATGACGGGTAGTACACGACGTCTCAACCTAAGTGAAAAGTTACATTTGGAGTAGAGTGCGTTTCTAAATTTACCAGTGATGTGATCATGATCACGCACTTTCTTAATTTTATCGTCATCAAACGTTTTATGACATTTAGGGCACGATGTGCAACTTTCAAATTTCTGTTTGTCTTCATCTGACATATGTAGTGACTTACGCTGCAATTGGGAATCATATGATTGTTGAAATTTAGCAGCTTTATCGAGAAATTCTAGAAATTTTGAAATACAATCTTCACCTTGCCAAGTATGCATTTTGTTTTGCCTATTTCTAAAGTGGTCATGCCATACTTCATAGCAGGGTATGGCTGCCGGCTTGTGGATGATATCATCAATGTAGCATTCTATGTCTGCGTAAATGATACGCAGGGGACTTAATTCGTCACCATTATCCCTATGTGAAAATATTTTATCTTTGGGCATGCGTTCCATTTGTAATTTACCTCGCTTGCACCATTCATAGTGAGTTTCAAATTTATCTTTACTCCAAAAGGAGCGGATGCAGCGGTCGCATACAAAATGTTCACCTCTTTTAGAGTGCCCCAAGTGAGTGTACAAGCGAGAGATTTTGGGAATACCACAGTAGTGCCATTCCTCGCTATCATCTTGTTTTACTAATAAGAGGTTGACTGCACGTTCATAACAAGTTGAACGTGAATTATAGCGGGCACCCTTCAACCCCTTCTCCCACACGTGAACGACAATTTTAATCTTATTATGTTTTTCGAACGTTTCTACATCTTTGATTTTCATGTTGTCACTATCACAACCTTCAAAGTCTAGTTCATCCTCCCACTGTCTATAGCTATAGGTATGATTTCGATTCGCGTTGATATCATTATAGTGAAGGATGGATAGGACTGCATATTTGAAACACTGATTTACAATCGACATTGATGACAGCTTTCTTATTATACAACGTTTTTGGTAGTTTAAATGTGCCTCGAGCTGCATGACTTTCTAATAGGGAAATTTTGAATATGGCTGAGTCCACACCATCAAAAATGAGAGCGCTGTCGCGTTGATTGAATTTATCTACATTTGATTTTAAACATTGAATGTGAAAATTTAGCCAAGACTCGCAGTCTACAACTTCGGTTGCGGAAGAGGAAGGAACATGAAACTGTATTCTCTCCGTCACTTGACCCGTTTGAAAATCTATCTTAATATATTTTAGTTTAAGGTAGATGAGCGCCTTCATTCTAAAATTGTCTAAATTGTTGAAGAGCGCTTCGATAATGTTAGAATTTTGAAGGAGCCACTCAGGAAAATCTACTATTTGAGTATTGGACTCCATGCAGTAGTCGCGTACTAAATTATTATGTGAAACATTAATGAGGGAGATGGTAGAGGTACCGTTGGTGTAGTGATCATTTGCATGCGTGTGTTGAAGTCTGTGCGAAGATCGCTGAAAGTGACTATCAAAAGAAAGAGGGCACAAATCGCAAGGAAAGGAGATGTCATCGTCAGAATCAACTTCACCTCCAGAGATTGATGCCGCTTTGCGTTGACACACACGTTGTTTGATGTGTCGAAGGAGACTGTGCTTCCTTGTAAACATATGTCCGCAGTCGGCACATTCCCACTCGTTGCCTTGTCGCGAGAGTCCTGAGCTGGAACTCACATCACCTGAAAGAGAAATAATTCTATCATCTCTGTTCAAGTCTCAGTGTATTGTTACAACCTACCTTGACTCAACGACTCTAAACTTTCCTCGAGAAAGGAGGGCGTTGGTGATGAAGTTGATGCCTGAAATTGAGGAAGATGCTATTAGCCACACGTTTGAGGGAGATGAGCGAAGAAATTTTCAACTTACCATTTCAACGAAATCAAGTTTAAGGTTGATACTTCAACAAGATAGAGACTTCACTCAAATAATACGTCTAAAATTTGGAATTCACGAGAGAGCAGCTCACTTGTACGCCTCAAATAATAACAGAATTCGCTAGAGAACACTTCACTTCTACGTCTCAAAGACAGAGTGAAATGACACGAATGTCACTTTGCATATATACTTTCATATTCATCATTCATTGGCTGTTCATTCTGATTGGTTGCTTGTTTATACTTAAGAATTAGAAAACATTTCAAAGTCATTATTCACAGTCAACATGACAAGCCCTCCAAAAACATCGAACACAAAATTGGAGTTCTCTTCTCCATGCTCATCGCCAAAGGCGCTCGTTGCACCAAACGCTCCAACGAAGGGGAAGGTGGAGAAATTATACCGACTCGACAACATTAGAAAGTTGTCATTACCAGCGGATGACGAAGAGGAGAGTGTATGTGAGAAGGAGTGTCCCGACCTAACAGGCATACGATGGAAGTATCTGCAGTACGATACTGATGATGTGGTGGAGATCACCAGCACCAAATTCCTCCATCAATTATGGGAATGGTACACCCCTAACTCCCAGCCACGAACTATGGCGGAGTGGGAGTACATCGACAAAGTGAGGCTCGCGGTAGAAGAACGATTGAAGCAAGTGAACTGTTTTTGTTATCTATGTGAAGCCAGACTCTGGGACGATATTGACGATGAAGACCTTTTGAAATACATGCCATAATAAATTTTTATTTCGTATTATCTTTGCTTTCATACTGACTTACTTGAATGGGGCTTCAGTGGATGATTTAACCATGTATACTTTTTCATTTGGAAATAGTAGCACGCTTAGTTTAACTTGTAAATCTTATAACATTTCATATGGGTGATGATGGTAGATGAAATAGTGCTAAATAAAATTCAGATAGCTTACATGATTCTGGGATAGCAATCGACTGCGATCCATGTGTAAAGAGCTTGTTAGACTACGGAAGAGAGAAGTGTGTTATGTTGCGTGTGGCGCGTGAGTGTCCTCCCATTTCATTCCATTCATCAATTCATCTCATTGATAGAGACAGGTAGAACTCATGGTTCTCATAACGTATGCAATGGATAGTTTATAAGGCAACCTTCGACAGCTGGCTAAATGTCGCCCTGGCGTGAATGCATACTACGTTGAGACAGAGGCAATCACTTGCAAACATGACGCAGAGAGGTTTAACAAGATTGACCATTGCCGAATGTCCCTTGCGGTATACATAGCTACGTGTTTCACCGCCGCCCTTTACAGGAACGCCCGTCGAAAGGAAGTATTACACCGAACTTCATTTGCAACGTTCAAGTTGACTGATAGCAGATTCAACTTAATGATAGTATTCGCCAGACATGAAAACCTGTAGAGTTGGTAAGAGGTTGACAGACTTTGAGCAGCTTGATAGCAAGCCGTAGAGAGCTTGATTCACCAGCGTTTTGCAATGGAGATGTTTAGAGGCCACCCATGACAAGATAGCTAAGACTCAACCGATTGGCGTTCAAAGTGCTACGTTGAGAACTGTGTCAAATGCCCAACATGAGACATGAGTTGTCCCAGCGGTTTCGGTCTAAAATATGACACACTCCCTTGCCACACTTATCACTACGGCATCGTCCGCCGTCCCGAAGGAACACCCTGTCAGTGGAATATTACAGCAAAACTCTCCGTGTCTTGCTCGCTTTCAGTGAAAAGCCGCTTATACCATGAGAAGACTGGCTCAGACATCATTAAAAATGCTTTCATTGACTTCAGCAGGGTCGAAAACCGCAGAAAACCTCCAAAACTAGTGAATTTAAATTTTTCAACTTTTTAGCACTACTTATGAAATTTTATAAGTAGTCTATCACTTAGGGCAGGTCAATAGCGACCTAACCTTTTTGAATCAAGTCAAACGGACTTGTAGAAGCAAAGTTACAAGCCTTTAAAGTTTTGGAGTCTTTTATGGCCTGGAGACGAAGGCCATCTCCTGGCTAACCTCTAAGTCTGACGGCTTAGCTGATATCAGCAATGAAATTTTCTAAGTCGGGCTATCATCGGAGCTCAGAGAGACGACCTACCTCTGACAATCGCTCTCGTCTTAATGACAAGTCTCTCTCGGTTCCCAGCTTATATAGTGTGTGGCGATCAGCTGATGACGTAATATCCATCATCCAAACACTTAAAACGCTTCTATCGCCGATTCTAGAGGTCCGATTGAGCTGGAAATACACCATTTCCATGTAGAATTTGACGCTGAATCCGAATCTGGCCTCCGTTTTCCCATCCGATGCTTAGTTTCGGCTCTACAGTCCACAGCCATCGCGAAAATTCTAACTGAAGAAAAATTTTTTCTCTCCGATTGACTTGAAACTCACCACACAGATGCAGAATTTCATGCTGATTCCAAATCTGAAATCCGTTTTCCCATCCGATGCTTCGTTTTGACGCTAGAGCCCAAAACGTCCAAAATTCTAACTGTCGTTTTTCCAAAATCTCCCAAAATCTTAAATGGCGTCTCACATCTAAACGAAGACAGATATGAACAAGCCGTTTCTTTCACTGAATTTGTCTCACTCTTAGCTTTCAAACGAGCTATGGCACGACAAAATCCGTCCACTGGAAGCCAAGATCGAAGCTAGCTCTCCCGAGGGGGGGACGTCAGCGAAAATTTTTTCTCTCCGATTGCTTTCAAATTCACCATACCGATGCAGAATTTTACGCTGATGACGAATCTAAAGTCCGTTTCACCATTCCACCACGACAGCCTAGACGGTCGCCCACGTCAACCTAGGCGGTCGCCCACGTCAACCTCTGTCGTTCCAGAGGGGGGGACGTCAGCGATGTTCTTCGATGGCGGCCATCTTGCGGCCATCTTGGCGGCCATCTTGATCGTAGCTGTTGGGCAGTGACACTCGAATGAATAGGCTATGTTCTGTATTTTGTGATAATAAGAGATGATTTGGGAATTGAAATGCATGTACGAGTATATTGCATCTGTTTGTGATGTTGTAGCCTTCTTGTGTTTGGCTCCACTTGTGGCTCCTCTATTTCTGATTTGTTTTGTGAAAATACATTAATCACCCATCAAAGGCTAAATAGAATGAACATCTAGGGCGTGAGTGTTGAAGTAATTGGCATTGATGTATGTAGGACGTAGGTGCTATTGTACAATTCGTATTACAGTGTATGCTCCCCTCTGTATAATTTGTGAGTTGTTTTGAGAAGTGAATGCAGCGACCAACCACGGAAGGCTATATAGGATGAGTGCAGGTATTTGGGAGAAATAATTTAGCTGTAGTGATAGTGTAGGTTTGTTGAAAAAAAATATGCTCCCCGACCGGGAATCGAACCCGGCCTTCCCACGTGACAGCGGAGATACTCACCACTATACTATCGAGGAGACGATTGACGTTTGCATGTTCTCTTCAACTGGAAGGGCAACGGAATTCGCGCGTCATTCAACCCACTCCCCCACTGCTCTGTGCAGACTGAATGCATTAGTCATGAAAAATAAGTATGTCTCTGTTTCCTTGATGATAATCAATTGATTTGAGGATTGAGTGTAGAGCAATAAAGTAAAATAATTGATTGGCTTAATTATATGAATATCATACGCGTTTTTCCTAATTGACGACCTCGATCAACACCAGTACCTATAGTTCTGTAATGTGATTAGACATGGGCGCTTTACAACAAGACATGGACATCCCCATTCAAAATTGCAAAGAGAAAATGACAGTTAAATCTGAAGTAGGCTGTATACTAACTCTGAAACAATGCTCATTAGGAGTAGTGATGCCAGTTGAAATGAGTTGTACGGTACGAGTACAAGGAGTCATTAACGATATGTCGGACCATTATTAGTCTTCATGATCATTGAGTGGACCGTTTTGTAAATATGAAGGGAGAATGACAGGTGATCGTATCTGTTTGGCATTGACACTCGAATGAATAGGCTATGTTCTGTATTTTGTGATAATAATGAGATGATTTTGGGAATTGAAATGCAATGCTACGAGTATACTGCATCCTGTTTTGAGGTTGTAGCCTCTTGTGTTTGGCTCCACTTGTGGCACCTCTATTTTCTGATTTGTTTTGTGAAAATTACATTAATCACCCATCAAAGGCTAAATAGGGAGATGAACATCTAGGGCGTGAGTGGTTGAAATAAATGGCATTGATGTATGTAGGACGGTTAGGTAGGTGCCATTGTACAATTCGTAGGTTACAGTGTATGCTCCCCACTGTAAATTTGGTGAGTTGTTTTTGAGAAGTGAATGCAGGCGAACCAAACACGGGAAGGCTATATAGGATGAGTGCAGGTATTTGGGAGAAAAATTTAGCTGTAGTGAATAGTGTACGGTTTGTTAAAAAAATATGCTCCCCGACCGGTAATGCGACCCGGGCCTTCCACGTTGGGACAGGCGGAGATACTCACCAAACTATACTATCGAGGAAACACTGCACTTGTGACAGCATGTACGGTGTCAACTTAGATTTAGTGGATTACTGTCTTAATCGACAGTCATCATCACAGCTGTCGTATAGTGTGCGTATTGGAAAAGGATATGACATATTTCGTTCACACACGCATATGAATCTATAGTAGGCTTACCACAGCAGCACCACAACACATGTAGACGTACATGTGCATGCTGAAGTTGATGCGAACAAGCTGGGAATCGATTTGATAGCGATTGATGACTGTGTCCCCGATGATGTTATTTCAAATTGATGAGGCAGGTGGAGTGATGTAGGGGTCATGGATGAGTTCAGGGTAGAGATTGATGAGAGAAAGTGATTCTCTGCTGGTAGCTTGCATGAAAATTGCCGGTCGATCTGATTAATAGTGGTTAGTTGAAAGTGTTTACTTGTGACAAAAGGTCCATCCACCGTCGAGTGCTAGATAGGCATCTGACTGTTAGACTGGAACAGAGTAAGAGGCCTTGTGAGTTTGCCAAAACCGACGGCCAGTGGTGGCTATTTGCCAGTGCCAGCCATTGGAAAGTGCTTTTTTGACGAATTGGCATACGCTACATACCACTGTGAGACGATGATTAAGAGCAGTCATTGTCTTGTGCAAAAGCACTGAGCCGGCTTGTAGCTGGTAGACATGAATGGAGCAAATAAACTTAATCACGAGTAGAAATAATATAGTGAAGACCCGCCTTTGAGAGAGTCGATCAATCATGTAGGCTAACCTACAAGTGTATTTGACCTACAACGAGCATCGTAATTGCTTGTGGGCGGGAGGCGCCATAATGAGTTGAGAAAAAGACGCACAAATCACACTCCGAAATATAAAATATTATATCTCCGAAAATCAAAAATTGAAGTAAATAGGATTACAAGTTAAAAATCGGGTTTGGTCTAGAAAAAAAAAAAAAGGCAGGTGACCAAGCGTTCTGGCCGTTGTGAAACGTTTCCCGATGAAGTGTCGTGCGATAGGTTTTCTTATGATGAATGATGATATAAAAGTATCAGGTGAAGGAACTTGTAGGGAAGTGAAGATATTGTGTGCTTACCATCAATTTAAATTGTAATGTAGACAAAGTAGGCTAGTAGAATTCATGACTGATGAGGACCGTGTTCTTGAGGTTCAAGTATTGGATACTGGCAAAACTGTGGTATATGTAAATTATACTAGTAAGGAGAACGTATTTGATTTCATTGATAGTCCACGATGGAATGTGAGAGAAAAAAAGTTGCTCCCCGACCGGAATCGAAACCCGAGCCTTCCACGTGTCAGGCGGAGATACTCACCACTATACTATCGAGGCAGGACGATTGCGTTTGCATGTTCTTCATCAACTGAATGGCAACGGATGTTTCTTCGCGCGACATTCAACACATCCACTTCTTCTGTGCCAGACTGAATACATTAGTCATGTAAATAAGTATGTCTTCTGTTGCCTTGGGACGATAAATCAATTGATTTGAGAGTGGAGTGTTATGAGCAAAAAGTAAATACATGAATGGCTTATTATATGATATCATAAAACGCATTTTCCTATTGTCGACTCGATCAACTACCAGTAAGCCTATAGTCAGAAATGTGATTGGACAAATGGGCGCTTTACTCAAGACATGGGACATCCCAACATTCATAATTGCAAAGAAATGACAGTTAAATCTGATGTAGGCTTGTAGACAACTCTGAAACAATGCTCATTAGAGTAGTGTTGCCAGTTTAATGTGATTGTACGGTACGAGTACATGGAGTTCATCACGATATGGCGACCAGTTTAGTCTTCTTGATCATTTTGAGTGCCCGTTTGTAAATGTGAAGGGAGGATGACAGTTGATCGTAGCGGTTTGGCATTGACACCTCGAATGAATAGCCTCTGATTCTGTATTTTGTGATAATAATAGATGTTTTGTTGAATGTGAAATGCATGTACGAGTATACTGGCATTTCTGTTTGTTATGTTTGTAAGCCTCTTGTGTTTGCTCGCACTTGTGGCTCCTCTATTGCTGATCTTGTTTAGTTAAAATACATTAATACACCCATCAAAGGCTAAATAGAATGAACAGTCTAGGGCGTGAGTGTTGAAGTAATTTGGCATTGATGTAATTGTAGGACGTAGGTGTGTACTTGTACAATGTGGGGGGGGGGGTGTTTGGGGAGGGGGGGGAGGAATTGTATGCTGCCCCCTTGTATAATTTGTGAGTTGTTTTGAGAAGTGAATGCAGCGACCAACCACGGAAGGCTATATAGGGATGAGTGCAGGTATTTGGGAGAAATAATATAGCTGTAGTGATTAGTGTAGGTTGTTGTTTGAAAAAAATATGCTCCCCGACCGGGAATCGAACCCCGGGCCTTCCACGTGATAGGCGGAGATTACTTCACACACTATGTAATATCGAGGAGGGACACATGCACTGGTGAACTGGCATGTCCGGTGTCAACTTTTAGATTTTAGTGGCTTACTGTCTTAATCGAAAGTCATTCAACACAGTTCAGTGTTTAGTGTGCGTATTGAAAAGGATATGACATATATCGTACACACACGCATATGCAGTCTATAGTACCCAGCAAGCAGCACCACAACACATGTAGACGTACATGTGCATGCTGAAGTTGATGCGAACAGCTGGAAAATCGATTTGATAGGCGGATGATGACTGTGTCCCCGATGATGTATTTCAAATTGATGGAGGCAGGTGGAGTGATGTAGGGGTCATGGATGTTTTCAGGGTAGAGATGATGAGAGAAGTGATTTCTCTGCTGTAGCTTGCATGAAAATTGCCGGTCGATCTGATTAATATTGGTAGTTGAAGTGTTACTGTGACAAATGGTCATCCACCGTCGAGTGCTAGATAGGCTTCGGACTGTTAGAACATGAACAGAGTAATAGGCCTGTGAGTTTGCAAAACCGACCCCACCGCCATGTGGCTATTGCCAGTGCCAGCCAATTGGAAAGTGCTTTTTTGACGAATTGGCAATAGGCTACATACAACTGTGATGACGATGAATGAAGAGGCATTCATTGTCTTGTGCAAAGCACTGAGCCGGCCTTGTAGCTGGTAGACATGGAATGAGCAATAAACTTATCCACGAGTAGGAATAATATAGTGAAGCCGCCTTGAAGATAGTCTATCAAGCATGTAGGCTACCTACAGTGTATAGACCTACAACGAGCATGTAATTGCTTGGGGCGGGAGGCGCATAATGATTGAGAAAAAGACGCACAAATCACTCCCGAAATATAAATACCGTATATACTCGCATATAAGCCGAGTTTAGAAGTATAAAATACAATGCTGAAATCAGGGGGTCGGCTTATATGCGTATAAAACAAAAAGAACACAAGACAATACTAATGCCAAATTTTCCCATCTACTACACGTTTTCATCGTATCTGCCTTATTATTTGGTTGTGTGGTCACCAGTGGCGAGCCGTCACCAAGCTAGAGGTGAATGATGAAGCCGACGTATTGGTACACGGTTTGGTTTCTTAGAAATAAAAAAATTTTTCTTCTACTTCTTTTAGTATGTAACATAAATAAGCATTTTATCATCTTTACAGTAACAAAATTCTATGAACCAAAAATATAGTGTAAAATTAGATAAGTTGAGTACCGGCTTATATGCGGGTTTTTGCAAAAACTGGTAATTCTAAAGCAATTTTAGATGGTCGGCTTATATGCGAGATCGGCTTATATGCGAGTATATACGGTATTATATTGCCGGAAATCAAAAATTGAAGTAAATAGAATACAAGTTAAAAATCGGTTTGGTCTAGAAAGGCAGTGACCAAGCGTCTGGCCGGATGTGAAACGTTTTCCGATGAAGTGTCGTGCGATAGTTTCTATGATGAAATGATGATATAAAGTATCAGGTGAAGAAATTGTAGGAAGGGAAGATATTGTGTGCTTACCATCAATTTAAATTGAAATGTAGACAAAGTAGGCTAGTAGGATGCATGACTGATGAGGACCGGTTTTCATGAGTCAGTATTGGATACTGGCAAAACTGTGGTATATGTAAATTATACTAGAAGGAGAACGTTTGAATTTCATTGATAGTCACGATGGAATGTGAGAAAAAGTTTGCTCCCCGACCGGGAATCGAACCCGGGCCTTCCACGTGACAGGCGGAGATACTCACCACTATACTATCGAGGAGACGATTGCGTTTGCATGTTCTCTTCAACTGAATGGCAACGGATTTCGCGCGTCATTCAACACTCCACTGCTTCTGTGCAGACTGAATGCATTAGTCATGAAAATAAGTATGTCTCTGTTGCCTTGATGATAATCAATTGATTTGAGGATTGAGTGTATGAGCAAAAAGTAAATAAATGATTGGCTTATTATATGATATCATACGCATTTTCCTATTGTCGACTCGATCAACTAAAAGAATCCAATAGTCTGAAATGTGATTGACATGGGCGCTTTACACAAGACATGGACATCCCACATTCAAAATTGCAAAGAAATGACAGTTAAATCTGAAGTAGGCTGTAGACTAACTCCGAAACAATGCTCATTAGGAGTAGTGTTGCCAGTTGAATGATTGTACGGTACGAGTACATGGAGTCATAACGATATGTCGACCAGTTTAGTCTTCTTGATCATTTGAGTGACCGTTTTGTAAATGTGAAGGGAGATGACAGGTGATCGTAGCTGTTTGGCAGTGACACTCGAATGAATAGGCTATGTTCTGTATTTTGTGATAATAATAGATGATTTGGGAATTGAAATGCATGTACGAGTATACTGCATCTGTTTGTGATGTTGTAGCCTTCTTGTGTTTGGCTCCACTTGTGGCTCCTCTATTTCTGATTTGTTTTGTGAAAATACATTAATCACCCATCAAAGGCTAAATAGAATGAACATCTAGGGCGTGAGTGTTGAAGTAATTGGCATTGATGTATGTAGGACGTAGGTGCTAATTGTACAATTCGTATTACAGTGTATGCTCCCCTCTGTATAATTTGTGAGTTGTTTTGAGAAGTGAATGCAGCGACCAACCACGAAGGCTATATAGGATGAGTGCAGGTATTTGGGGAGAAATAATTTAGTTGTAGTGATAGTGTATGTTTGTTGAAAAAAATATGCTCCACGACCGGGAATCGAACCCGGGCCTTCACGTGACAGGCGGAGATACTCACCACTATACTATCGAGGAGACACTGCACTTGTGACTGCATGTCGGTGTCAACTTTAGATTTAGTGGATTACTGTCTTAATCGAAAGTCATTCAACACAGCTGTCGTTTAGTGTGCGTATTGAAAAGGATATGACATATTCGTACACACACACGCATATGCAGTCTATAGTACCCAGCAGCAGCACCACAACACATGTAGACGTACATGTGCATGCTGAAGTTGATGCGAACAGCTGGAATCGATTTGATAGGCGGATGATGACTGTGTCCCGATGATGTATTTCAAATTGATGAGGCAGGTGGAGTGATGTAGGGGTCATGGATGTTTCAGGGTAGAGATGATGAGAGAAGTGATTCTCTGCTGTAGCTTGCATGAAAATTGCCGGTCGATCTGATTAATATTGGTAGTTGAAGTGTTACTGTGACAAATGGTCATCCACCGTCGAGTGCTAGATAGGCATCTGACTGTTAGACATGAACAGAGTAATAGGCCTGTGAGTTTGCAAAACCGACCGGCCAGTGTGGCTATTGCCAGTGCCAGCCATTGGAAAGTGCTTTTGACGAATTGGCATAGGCTACATACAACTGTGATGACGATGAATGAAGAGCATTCATTGTCTTGTGCAAAGCACTGAGCCGGCTTGTAGCTGGTAGACATGAATGGAGCAATAAACTTATCCACGAGTAGAATAATATAGTGAAGCCGCCTTGAAGATAGTCTATCAAGCATGTAGGCTACCTACAGTGTATAGACCTACAACGAGCATGTAATTGCTTGGGGCGGGAGGCGCATAATGATTGAGAAAAAGACGCACAAATCACTCCCGAAATATAAATATTATATTGCCGGAAATCAAAAATTGAAGTAAATAGAATACAAGTTAAAAATCGGTTTGGTCTAGAAAGGCAGTGACCAAGCGTCTGGATGTGAAACGTTTTCCGATGAAGTGTCGTGCGATAGTTTCTATGATGAATGATGACATAAAGTATCAGGTGAAGAAATTGTAGGGAAGGGAAGATGTTGTGTGCTTACCATCAATTTAAATTGAAATGTAGACAAAGTAGGCTACTAGGATTCATGACTGATGAGGACCGGTTTTCATGAGTCAGTATTGGATACTGGCAAAACTGTGGTATATGTAAATTATACTAGAAGGAGAACGTTTGAATTTCATTGATAGTCACGATGGAATGTGAGAAAAAAGTTTGCTCCCCGACCGGGAATCGAACCCGGGCCTTCCACGTGACAGGCGGAGATACTCACCACTATACTATCGAGGAGACGATTGCGTTTGCATGTTCTCTTCAACTGAATGGCAACGGATTTCGCGCGTCATTCAACACTCCACTGCTTCTGTGCAGACTGAATGCATTAGTCATGAACAGGCCCGCGGGAACGTGGGGTGCAGGGGGTGTGGTTGCACCCCCAATAAATAGATCGAGGGTGCGTAGCACCCTCAATGTTATCACTGCTATAGTGATTGACTTTAGTGAGCATGCGATAGCGCTTTTCTATGCTTTTGCAGCCAGCCTATGTCACTGCCCTTTCCCTTACTGGTTTGTCGTTGCACAGAATGCGCACGCGAGTAAAAATTGTCAGCTTCGCTCGCCTTTGTTGGCGAGCGAAGCCGGTCGACACCAGAGAAAATATATATTAAGAGAATGTCAGCTTACGATTCAATCAGTACAAATTTTGTCAGACAAAATAACTCTTTGTCTGATTGGCTAGTTTCACATACACGCACGCTATCATTTCACGTATTATTACACGCATCGCTCACGTTTCACAGCACGCGCGCAGGCTGTCATTTTAATCTTTCGACGCAGCGAGTTAAGATGTCTTCACCGCCAGCAAAACGTAGGAAAAGTGCAAAAATCAATACAGTCATTTTTTCTCGGTCAACCTTCCAACAAAAGTAGGCTATCCACGCTTCGGAGGAGGAACTGTCGACAGCCAGCGCGAGTACAGAAGAACGTCAAGAGAAGTCGGAGTGAGTTCAACACTTTTTGAATCTGAACATTATCCTCGTTATTCAAATACTGGTATTATTGAACATGGTGTCTCAAAAGTCACCACATAAGGCCTATAGAAAAATGAAAAACAAAATTTGATATTTTTAAACTCAAACTTGATGTGAAAATTTATGTAAAACAGAATTTGTAAATGAGTTTGTAAATGAAAAAGAATTTAATTTTAATGTATATTTTCGAACAGCAATTTACTTAGCTACTGTATGATGTCCCCACCAGGGTTGTAAAAAGTCCGTCAGCACCGTCAGCGGTGCTGACGGGAAGGGAAAGGGGAGGCGGGAAGGAAGGAAGGGAAAGGAAAGGAAAGGGAAGGAAGAAGAGAAGAGGTATTACCAGGATGGTTTTTTATCGCTCTAAAAAAAGCAAGCACCATTTTATCGCTGAAAAGAAACGGAAAAATCGTATTTATCGCATTTATATAGATTCCTCTCGAAAAGAAGCAAAAATCGAAGAAAATGGTGAGTCAAACTCGTTCTCTCCCATTCACTCAAAGAATCTGTTTCCATAAGTCTTTCCCTCCCATATGTTTACATCAGGCCTAGTCTAGCAGATGCCTCCTTCGACGTTTTTTGAGCAAAGATAAAATCGGATATAATGAGATCGAAATTATCCTTTAGTCAGTGAAGATAGGTGAAAATCGCATTTATCGCTCAAAAATTGAAAATCGCATTTTGTTGTCGCACAGTTGTACACCCTAGATGAGTGCCCATACATTCTCTTTGTGATATAGTATTAAAGATATTACGTTAACAATTTGAGCGTTGATTCGTGAAAAAAATGCATGCGTAATTTCGGTTTAGTTATTATATTTTTTTATTTATATTGCAGAGATGGATCGGAAATGGAAATGGATCGAGAGAAGGATGTATCAACAATGACGTTGTGTGTACCAGAACGGAATTTCGTATTTCCTGGACGGAAGTTTGGTACGGAATCGAGTGATCGAAGATGCCAACATGAATGGTTTTCCAGATGGTCATGGCTCCGCTATAACCAAGTAAGTGACTCCGTTTTTTGTGTCAACTGTTACGAGGCCGAAGGCAAACGTCTGCTATTCAATGTTTCGAAAAAAGACCTCTACATTCTCAACACAAGGATTCAAAAATTGGCGCAAAGCTCACGAAAATTCAACTCTCATGAAAAGTCAATGCTCATCGGACGGCAACAGAAATTCTCCTGTCAACGTCGAAGAAAAAATCTATAATAACATCGCTATCTCGAGCCGCAAAGAAAGATCAGGAGACAGCACAAAAATTCTTGAAATTGGTTTTCCGATCTGCAAGGTTCTTAGGACAACAAGGTTTGCCGTTTCGTGGAGACGATCATAAAGGTGGATTGTTTTGGTCTTGTGAAAGAGCGATGCGAAGAAGATCCTGTTGTCTTGAGTTGGTTTAATCGTCGTAACAACTGGATGTCAGATACCATACAGAATGAAATAATTGAAAGGTGTGTGCGTCTTTTTGCCTTCATAAATTGCAAGCCTCGGCTCAGCAAGCGAGCTATTACGGAATCACTGCCGATGGGACTACGGACATCGCCGGTGATGAACAATTTTCAATCAGCATACAGTATGTTGACAAACAGCTTCAAGTGCACAGTGACTTCCTGGGCTTCTATAATGCACCGGACTCCACGGGAGAAACCCTGACGAAGATAGTCAAAGATGTGTTCTTGAGACTGAATTTGGATTTTTAAAACGTCTTCAAGCCTTTTGCTTTGACGGCGCAACAATATGAGCGGCCATATCAATGGAGTGCAAGCGCGACTAAAGCGGGAGTTGCCTGGGAGTGTATATGTGCACTGCTCTAATCACGCGTTAGACCTTGTTCTTCAAGAAGTTGCACGAAACACCAGCATCGTAGCAGAGGCTATTTTATTTGCCAAAGACTGTGCGAATCTTATTCGAGATTCATCGAAGCGTTTGAAACGTGTATAAGTCGATGTTTGGCGAAGACGAAGTTGTTCAAAAGCTGAAGTCGTTGAGCGCGACGAGATGGTGTGTTCGCAATGGGGCACTCAAACGCCTGATTGACTCATATGCTCAGGTACTCGACACAATGAAAGGAATTACACGATGACTCCTCAACCCGAGATGAAGTGAAGGTTCGAGTGCGAGGCCTGCTCAGGATAGCGCAACGCAGTTCAACAGTTTTTGGGTTGATGGCATCTCTGAAGATCTTCGAACCATGTGAAATGTTGGCGAAGAAATTGCAAGGGCATGTTACGGCAAAGGGCACCAAAGAAGGAACGGATTTGCTTCTCTCCACGATCCAAAGCTTGCGTGATGATCACACAGTGGAAAAATTGATCACATGCGCAAAAGAAAAGGGTGAAAAAACTCGGACTGAAAATCAAGTGTAGAAGCCGAATAACCCGCACTTCCTCTTCGTTTGCGACACACGTCTGTTGTAGAAGATGTCAGTGTGCAAACACAATCTATAGAAAGCGAATGGCGAAAAGAGTATTTCCAATGCGTCGATCTGGTTACAGCTGAGCTCAAAAGACGTTTCACACAAGATGGGTTGAGCCTTGCTGCTGAGCGAGAAGAATTCCTCATCTCATCGGCTTCGACCGTTCTGGACTCACCACTGCCCAGCCTACCAGCGGACTTCAACGAAGACAGGTTGAAAAGAGAGTTGGTTCTGTTACCGAACATATTCCAAGGAAAGGCTGTCCAGAATATGTCCGACTTCGTTGCTGTCTTCGCAACATTACAGACAGAGACTCGTAATCTGTTCTGTGAGGTTCAGAAACTGGTGTCTTTAATACTGTGTCTGCCAGTCAGCACTGCTGCATCGGAGCGCACATTTTCCCTGCTTCGACGATTGAAGACTTGGCTACGTAGCAGTATGACACAAAAACGTTTGTCACACTTGGCTGTCATAGCCAGCCACAGTGATCTTCTTTGTGATCAGGACATTCTGAAAGAACTCATGACTGACTTTGTGAAAAAAACGCCAGAGCGACATGCGGTGTTTGGTTCGCTATGATAAGCGTGATGAATTATCTGTAAATATATAGTGCTAATTGTTCATACATTTTTTGATGAATTTTTTTATATCTAACTATAGCAATTACGCGTTGCATGAACTCATTTTAAAAGTAGTAAGCTCGGGATGGTTACGTAATCTTGATCTGCACCCCCTAGAAAATAATCATTCCCGCGGGCCTGGTCATGAAAATAAGTATGTCTCTGTTGCCTTGATGATAATCAATTGATTTGAGGATTGAGTGTATGAGCAAAAAGTAAATAAATGATTGGCTTTTGTTCAATTTGTAATTTCATATTTGTGTGAGAGAACCCAAAGTGCTCGAGTTCGCTCTGTCATCAGTGAACCGCAGCGTGTAGTGTCTGGTGTGTCACAAGGTTCTGTGTTAGGACCGCAACTGTTCAATTTGGCCATCGGAGATCTTAGACCAGTTTTTCCTTCCACCACCATTGTTCAGTATGTTGATGATGTTACTATCTGTGTACCTATTTACAAAAATGACACTACCAAAGGCAATGTATTGCAAGAACACAACAATTTTATGTCATGGGCAAATGCAATGAATCTGAAGGTCAACACTCAGAAATCAAAGTGCATGTATTTTAACAAAAGAAATGATTGTACACCTTGTATTGTTCCAGATTGTGAACTTGTCAAAGAGCAGCGCATACTTGGTGTAATTTGGTCGAATGATTTGCGTTGGCAGCTACATTTTGACCACATTTCTAAGCTTTTTGTCAAAAGATTGCACTGCATTAGAACTCTGAAATGCTTTTTGTGTAAGCCTGATTTGATCACTGTTTATAACTGCATGTTAAGATCTTTGCTTGAATATTGTTCTCCTCTCTTTGTTGGCATGCCAAAATATCTGTCTAGTGACCTCAGTAAGTTACAGCGTCGAGCACACAGAGTTATCTGCGGTATGGAGTGCGATTCGTCTTGTCTGGAGAACTTGGATGTCAGGAGACTCAGAGCTTCATTGAATCTGTTTGAAAAGTGCTCATCACCAACTCATCCCCTGCATGACCTGGTTCCGCTCATCAGCACTCGAAGTGGACGGCCAATTCTATCATTCACAAGCACATCTCGACGACTCAACTCCTTCATTGTATATGTGTCCTCTTTGCCGTACAGACATTTTGCTGACTGCTGATTTCCAATTTTTGAACTACTCACTGACAACATTCAGACCTCATTTTTTTCTTGATTTGTATGATTTTTATTCAACTGAAAATATATCTTTCTATTCTATTCTATATGATATCATACGCGTTTTCCTATTGTCGACTCGATCAACTACCAGTAGCCTATAGTCTGAAATGTGATTGACATGGGCGCTTTACACAAGACATGGACATCCCACATTCAAAATTGCAAAGAAATGACAGTTAAATCTGAAGTAGGCTGTAGACTAACTCTGAAACAATGCTCATTAGGAGTAGTGTTGCCAGTTGAATGATTGTACGGTACGAGTACATGGAGTCATAACGATATGTCGACCAGTTTAGTCTTCTTGATCATTTGAGTGACCGTTTTGTAAATGTGAAGGGAGATGACAGGTGATCGTAGCTGTTTGGCAGTGACACTCGAATGAATAGGCTATGTTCTGTATTTTGTGATAATAAGAGATGATTTGGGAATTGAAATGCATGTACGAGTATACTGCATCTGTTTGTGATGTTGTAGCCTTCTTGTGTTTGGCTCCACTTGTGGCTCCTCTATTTCTGATTTGTTTTGTGAAAATACATTAATCAGCCATCAAAGGCTAAATAGAATGAACATCTAGGGCGTGAGTGTTGAAGTAATTGGCATTGATGTATGTAGGACGTAGGTGCTATTGTACAATTCGTATTACAGTGTATGCTCCCTCTGTATAATTTGTGAGTTGTTTTGAGAAGTGAATGCAGCGACCAACCACGGAAGACTATATAGGATGAGTGCAGGTATTTGGGAGCGAAAATAATTTAGCTGTAGTGATAGTGTAGGTTTGTTGAAAAAAATATGCTCCCCGACCGGGAATCGAACCCGGGCCTTCCACGTGACAGGCGGAGATACTCACCACTATACTATCGAGGAGACGATTGCGCTTGCATGTTCTCTTCAACTGAATGGCAACGGATTTCGCGCGTCATTCAACACTCCACTGCTTCTGTGCAGACTGAATGCATTAGTCATGAAAATAAGTATGTCTCTGTTGCCTTGACGATAATCAATTGATTTGAGGATTGAGTGTATGAGCAAAAAGTAAATAAATGATTGGCTTATTATATGATATCATACGCGTTTTCCTATTGTCGACTCGATCAACTACCAGTAGCCTATAGTCTGAAATGTGATTGACATGGGCGCTTTACACAAGACATGGACATCCCACATTCAAAATTGCAAAGAAATGACAGTTAAATCTGAAGTAGGCTGTAGACTAACTCCGAAACAATGCTCATTAGGAGTAGTGTTGCCAGCTGAATGATTGTACGGTACGAGTACATGGAGTCATAACGATATGTCGACCAGTTTAGTCTTCTTGATCATTTGAGTGACCGTTTTGTAAATGTGAAGGGAGATGACAGGTGATCGTAGCTGTTTGGCAGTGACACTCGAATGAATAGGCTATGTTCTGTATTTTTGTGAGATAATAAGAGATGATTTGGGAATTGAAATGCATGTACGGTAATACTGCATCTGTTTTTTTTTTTTTTTTTAGTGTTGTTTGGTTTTTTTTTTTTTTGTTTGTTTTTTTTTGTTGTTGTGTTTATTGTTTTTTGTTAGTTTTGTGTTGGTTTTTGTTTTTTTTGTGGTGTGTTTTGTAGTTTTTTTTGTTGTTTTTTTTTTGTTATTTTTGTGATGTTGTATGTTTTTTGTTTTTTTTTTTTTTTTTTTGTTTATTTTGTTGTTTTATTTTTTTTTTTTTTTTTTTTTTTTTTTATATTTTTTTGGTTTTGTTTGTTTTTTTATTTTTTTTTTAGTTTGTTTGTGTTATTGTGTTTTTGTTGTTTTTGTTTTGTTGTGAATTTGGATTTGTTTGTTTTTTTGTTTGTTTGTGTTTTTATTTAGTTGTTGATTGTTTTTTTTTTTTGTTTTTTTTTTTGTATTTTTTTTTTTTTTGTATTTGTTTTTTTTTGTGTGATTTTTTTTTGGTTTGTGTTTTTTTGTTTTTTGTTTTTCGCTTTTGTGTTTTTTTTGTTTATTTGTTTGTTTTTTTTTTTTTTTGTTCTTGTGTTTTTTTTTTTTTTGTTTTTTTTTTTGTGGTTTTTTGTGGTTTTTGTTTTTTTTTTTTTTTTTGTTTTGTTTTTTTTGTGTTATTTTTTGGTGTTTGTGTTTGTGGTTTTTGTTTTTGTGATTTTTGTTTTTTTTTTTTTTTTGTTGGTGTTTTTTTTTTTTTTTGTTTTTTTTGTTTTTGTTTTTTCGTTGGTTTGTGTTTGTGTTGTTTTTGTTTATTGTGTTTTTTTTTTATTGTTTTTTTTGTTTTAGTGATGTTGTAGCCTTCTTGTGTTTGGCTCCACTTGTGGCTCCTCTATTTCTGATTTGTTTTGTGAAAATACATTAATCACCCATCAAAGGCTAAATAGAATGAACATCTAGGGCGTGAGTGTTGAAGTAATTGGCATTGATGTAGGCCTATGTAGGACGTAGGTGCTATTGTACAATTCGTATTACAGTGTATGCTCCCCTCTGTATAATTTGTGAGTTGTTTTGAGAAGTGAATGCAGCGACCAACCAAGGAAGGCTATATAGGATGAGTGCAGGTATTTGGGAGAAATAATTTAGCTGTAGTGATAGTGTAGGTTTGTTGAAAAAAATATGCTCCCCGACGGGAATCGAACCCGGGCCTTCCACGTGACAGGCGAGAAGATACTCACCACTATACTATCGAGGAGACGATTGCGTTTGCATGTTCTCTTCTAATTGAATGGAAAACGGATTT
Source organism: Prostheceraeus crozeri (assembly GCA_907163375.1). Taxonomy (NCBI): domain Eukaryota; kingdom Metazoa; phylum Platyhelminthes; order Polycladida; family Euryleptidae; genus Prostheceraeus; species Prostheceraeus crozeri. The sequence continues at coordinate 73,899 of CAJQUW010015234.1, read as the reverse complement.
CGCGCGTCATATCAACACTCCACTGCTTCTGTGCAGACTGAATGCATTAGTCATGAAAATAAGTAAGTCACTGTCTCTGTTGAGCCTTGACGATAATCAATTGATTTGAGGATTGAGTGTATGAGCAAAAAGTAAATAAATGATTGGCTTATTATATGATTTCATACGCGTTTCCTATTGTCGACTCGATCAACTACCAGTAGCCTATAGACTGAAATGTGATTGACTATGGGCGCTTTACACAAGACCATGGACATGCCCACATTCAAAATTGCAAAGAAATGACAGTTAAAGCATCGACGTAGGGCTGTAGACTAACTCTGAAAACAATGCTCATTGGAGAGTAGTGTTGCCAGTTGAATGATGTACGGTACGAGTTACATGGAAGTCATAACGATAATGTCGACCAGTTTAGGTCTTTCTTGATCATTTGAGTGACCGTTTTGTAAATGTGAAGGGAGATGACAGTTGATCGTATCTGTTTGGCAGAGACACTCGAATGAATAGGCTATGTCTGTATTTTGTGATAATAAGAGATGATTTGGGAATTGAAATGCATGTACGAGTATACTGCATCTGTTTTGTGATGTTGTAGCCTTCTTGTGTTTGGCTCCACTTGTGGCTCCTCTATTTCTGATTTGTTTTGTGGAAATACATTAATCACCCATCAAAGGCTAAATAGAATGAACATCTAGGGCGTGAGTGTTGAAGTAATTGGCATTGATGTATGTAGGACGTAGGTGCTATTGTACAATTCGTATTAAACAGTGTATGCTCCCCTCTGTATAATTTGTGAGTTGTTTTGAGAAGTGAATGCAGCGACCAACCACGGAAGGCTATATAGGATGAGTGCAGGTATTTGGGAGAAATAATTTAGCTGTAGTGATAGTGTAGGTTTGTTGAAAAAAATATGCTCCCCGACCGGGAAATTCGAACCCGGGCCTCGTCCACGTGACGATGCGGAGATACTCACCACTATACTATCGAGGAGACACTGTGCACTTGTGACTTCATGTCGTTGTTCCAACTTAGATTTAGTGGATTACTGTCCATAATCGAAAGTCATTACAAAACACAGCTGTCGTTTAGTGGTGCGTATTGAAAAGGATATGACATATTCGTACACACACGCATATGCAGTCTATAGTACCCAGCAGCAGCAACCCACAACAACCATGTAGACGTACAGTGTGCATGCTGAAGTTGATGCGATCAGCTGGAATCGAGTTTGCTAGGCGATGATGACTGTGTCCCCGCCGATGATGTATTTCAAATTGATGAAGGCATGGTGGACGTGATTGTAGGGGTCATGGATGTTTCTGGGTAGAGATGATAGAGAGAAAGAGTTGATTCTCTGCTGTAGCTTGCATGAAAATATGCCCGGTCGATGCTGATTAATATTGGTGGATTTTAAGTTGTGTCTGTGACAAATGGTCATCCCACCGTCGAGTGCTAGATAGGCATCTGACTAGTTAGACATGAAGAGAGTAATAGGCCTGTAGTGTATGCAAAACCGACCGGCCAGTGTGGCTATTGCCAGTGCCAGCCATTGGAAAGTGCTTTTGACGAATTGGCATACGGCTACATACAAACTGTGATGACGATGAATGAAGAGCATTCATTGTCTTGTGGCCAAAGCACAGAGCCGGCTTGTAGCTGGTAGACATGAATGGAGCAATAAACTTATCCACGATTAAGAATAATATAGTGAAGCCGCCTTGAGATAGTCTATCAAGCATGTAGGCTACCTACAGTGTATAGACCTACAACGAGCATGTAATTGCTTGGGGCGGGAGGCGCATAATGATTGAGAAAAAGACGCACAAATCACTCCCGAAATATAAATATTATATTGCCGGAAATCAAAAATTGAAGTAAATAGAATACAAGTGAAAAATCGGTTTGGTCTAGAAAGGCAGTGACCAAGCGTTCTTGACGTGATTGAACGTTTTCCGATGAAGATGTCGTGCGATAGTCTTTTCTAATTGATGAGATTGATGATGATTATTAAAAGTATCAGGTGAAGAAATTGTAGGGAAGGGAAGATGTTTTGTGCTTACCATCAATTTAAATTGAAATGTAGACAAAGTAGGCTAGTAGGATGCATGACTGATGAGGACCGGTTTTCATGAGTCAGTATTGGATACTGGCAAAACTGTGGTAAATGTAAATTATACTAGAAGGAGAACGTTTGAATTTCATTGATAGTCACGATGGAATGTGAGAAAAAAGTTTGCTCCCTACGACCGGGAATCGAACCCGGGCCTTCCACGTGACAGGCGGAGATACTCACCACTATACTATCGAGGAGACGATTGCGTTTGCATGTTCTCTTCAACTGAATGGCAACGGATTTCGCGCGTCATTCAACACTCCACTGCTTCTGTGCAGACTGAAATGCATTAGTCATGAAAATAAGTATGTCTCTGTTCTGTTGCCTTGACGATAATCAATTGATTTGAGGAATGAGTGGTATGGAGCAAAAAGTAAATAAATGATTGGCAACTTATTATATGGATATCATACGCGTTTTTCCTATTGTCGACTCGATCAACTACCAGAGCCTATAGTCTGAAATGTGATTGACATGGGCGCTTTACACAAGACCATGGACATCCCACATTCAAAATTGCAAAGAAATGACAGTTTAAATCTGAAGTCGGCCGTATTACTAACTCTGAAACAATGCTCATTAGGAGTAGTGTTGCCAGTTGAATGATTGTACGGTTACGAGTACATGGAGTCATGACGATAATGTCGACCAGTTTAGTCTTCTTGATCATTTGAGTGACCGTTTGTAAATGCTGAAGTGAGAGATGACAGGTGATCGTAGCTGTTTGGCAGTGACACTTCGAATGAATAGGCTATGTTCGAGTAATTTTGTGATAATAAGAGAATGATTTGGGAACTTGAAATGCATGTACGAGTATATTGGCATCTGTTTGTGATGTTGTAGCCTTCTTGTGTTTGGCTCCCACTTGTGGCCTCCTCTATTTCAGATTTGTTTTGTTAAAATACATTAATCAGCCCATCAAAGGCTAAATAGAATGAACATCTAGGGTGTGGTGAGTGTTGAAGTAATTGCATTGATGTATTGTAGGACGTAGTGCTAATTGTACAATTTCGTATTACAGTGTATGCCTCCCCTCTGTATAATTTGTGAGTTGTTTTGAAGAAGTGAATGCAGCGACCAACCACGGACAGGCTATATAGTGATGAGTGCAGGTATTTGGGAGAAATAATTATAGCTGTAGTGATAGTGTAGGTTTGTTGAAAAAAATATGCTCCCCGACCGGGAATCGAACCCGGGCCTTCCACGTGACAGGCGGAGATACTCACCACTATACTATCGAGGAGACACTGCACTTGTGACTGCATGTCGGTGTCAACTTTAGATTTAGTGGATTACTGTCTTAATCGAAAGTCATTCAACACAGCTGTCGTTTAGTGTGCGTATTGAAAAGGATATGACATATTCGTACACACACGCATATTAGCAGTCTATAGTAACCCAGCAGCAGCAGCCACAACACATGTAGTACGTACATTTGTGCATGCTGAAGTTGATGCGAACAGCTGGAATCGATTTGATAGGCGGATGATGACTGTGTCCCCGATGATGTATGTCAAATTGATGAGGCAGGTGGAGTGATGTAGGGTCATGATGTTTCAGGGGTAGAGATGAGGAGAGAAGTGATTCTCTGCTGTAGCTTGCCATGAAAATTGCCGTGTCGATCTGATTAATATTGGTGGTTTGAAGTGTTACTGTGACAAATGGTCATCCACCGTCGAGTGCTAGATAGACATCAGACTGTTAGACATGAAGAGAGGTAATAGGCCAGTGTGTATGCAAAACCGACCGGCCAGTGGGGCTATTGCCAGAGAGTCGCCAGCCATTTGGAAAGTGCTTTTGACGAATTGGCATAGGCTACATACAACTGTGATGACGATGAATGAAGAGCATTCATTGTCTTTGGTGGCAAAGCACTGAGCCGGCTGTGTAGCTGGTAGACATGAATGGAAGCAATAAACTTATCCACGAGTAGAATAATATAGTGAAGCCGCCTTGAAGATAGTCTATCAAGCATGTAGGCTACCTACAGTGTAATAGACCTACAACGAGCAAGTTAATTGCTTGGGGCGGGAGCCGCATAATGATTGAGAAAAGAAGACGCAAAAAACAAATCACTCCTGAAATATAAATATTATATTGCCGGGAAATCAAAAAATTGAAGTAAATAGAATACAAGTGAAAAATTCGGTTTGGTCTAGAAAGGCAGTGACCAAGCGTCTGGACTGTGAAACGTTTTCCGATGAAGTGTCGTGCGAATAGTTTTCTATGATGAATTATGATATAAAGTATCAGGTGAAGAATATTGTAGGGAAGGGAAGATATAGTGTGCTTACCATCAAATTTAAATTGAAATGTAGACAAAGTAGGCTATAGGAACGCATGACTGATGAGGACCGGTTTTCAATGAGTCAGTATTGGATACTCGGCACAAAAAAAAAAAAAAAAAAAAAAAAAAAAAAAAAAAAAAAAAAAAAAAAAAAAAAAAAAAAAAAAAAAAAAAAAATAAAAACAAAAAAAAAAAAAAAAAAAAAAAAAAAAAAAAAAAAAAAAAAAAAAAAAACAAAAAAAAAAAAAAAAAAAAAAAAAAAAAAAAAAAAAAAAAAAAAAAAAAAAAAAAAAAAAAAAAAAAACAAAAAAAAAAAAAAAAAAAAAAAGAAAAAAAAAAAAAAAAAAAAAAAAAAAAAAAAAAACAATAAAAATAAAAAAAAAAAAAAAAAAATAAAAAAAAAAAAAAAAAACAAACAAAAAAACAAAAAAAAAAATAAAAAAAAAATAAAAATATTTACAAAAAATAAAAATAAAAAAAAAAAAAAAAAAAAAAAAAAAAAAAAAAAGAACAAAAAAAAAAAAAATAAAAAAAAATAAAATAAAAAAAAAAAAAAAAAAAAAAAAAACTGTGGTATATGTAAATTATACTAGAAGGAGACACGTTTGAATTTCATTGATAGTCACGATGGAATGTGAGAAAAAAGTTTGCTCCCCGACCGGGAATCGAACCCGGGCCTTCCACGTGAACAGGCGGAGATACTCACCACTATACTATCGAGGAGACGATTGCGCGTTTGCATGTTCTCATCAACTGAAATGGCAACGGATTTCGCGCGTCGTCATTCAACACTCCACTGCTTCTGTGCAGACCTGGAATCATTAGTCATGAAAATAAGTATGTCTCTGTTCTGTTGCCTTGACGATAATCGAATTGATTTGAGGATTGAGTGTATGAGCAAAAAGTAAATAAATGATTGGCGTTATTATTATGAATATCATACGCGTTTTTTCCTATTGTCGACATCGATCAACTACCAGAAGCCTATAGTCTGAAATGTGATTGACATGGGCGCTTTACACAAGACATGGACATCCCACTTCAAAATTGCAAAGAAAATGACAGTTAAATCTGAAGTCGGCGGCCGTAGGACTAACTCTGAAACAATGCTCATTAGGAGTAGTGTTGCCAGTTGAATGATTGTACGGTACGAGTACATGGAGTCATGGAACGATATTTCGACCAGTTTAGTCTTCTTGATCATTTGAGTGACCGTTTTGTAAATGTTAAGGGAGATGACATGTGATCGTAGCTGTTTGGCAGTGACACTCGATGAATAGGCTATAATGTCTGTATTTTGTGATAATAAGAGATGAATTTGGGAATTGAAATGCATGTACGAGTATATTGCATCTGTATATGTGATGTTGTAGCCTTCTTGTGTTTGGCTCCACTTGTGGCTCCTCTATTTCTGATTTGTTTTTGTGAAAATACATTAATCAGCCATCAAAGGCTAAATAGAAATGTAACATCTAGGCGTTGAGTGTTGAAGTAATTGGCATTGATGTATGTATTGACGTAGGTGCTATTGTACAATTCGTATTACAGAGTATTGCTCCCACTCTGTATAATTTGTGAGTTGTTTGAGAAGTGAATGCAGCGACCAACCACGGAAGGCTATATAGGATGAGTGCAGGTATTTGGGAGAAATAATTTAGCTGTAGTGATAGTGTAGGTTTGTTGAAAAAAATATGCTCCCCGACCGGGAATCGAACCGGGCCTTCCACGTGACCGGCGGAGATACTCACCACTATACTATCGAGGAGACGATTGCGTTATGCATGTTCTCTTCAACTGAATGGCAAACGGAATTACGCGAGTCATTCAACACCCCACTGCTTCTTCTGTGCAAGCTGAATGGCATTAGTCATGAAAATAAGTAAGTCTCTCTTGCCTTGACGATAAGCAATTGATTTGAGAGATTGAGTGTATGAAGCAAAAAGTAAATAAATGATTGGCTTATTATATGATATCCATAACGCGTTTTCCTATTGTCGACTCGATCAAACTATACCAGTAGGCCTATAGTCCTGAAATGTGATTTGACATGGGCCTTTACACAAGAACATGGACATCCCACATTCAAAAATTGCAAAGGAAATGACAGTTAAATCTGAAGTAGGCTGTAGACTAACTCCGAAAACAATGCGTCATTAGGAGTAGTGTTTTCCAGTTGAAATGATTGTTACGGTACGAGTACAATGAGTCATACCGATATGTCGACCAGTTAGTCTTCTTGATCAATTTGAGTGACCGTTGTTGTAAATGTGAAGGGAGATAGATGACAGGTGATCGTAGCGTTTGGCAGGTGACACTCGAATGAATAGCGCTATGTTCTGTATTTTGTGATAATAAGAGATGATTTGTGAATTGAAATGCATGTACGAGTATATTTGCATCTGTTTGTGATGTTGTAGCCTTCTTGTGTTTGGCTCCACTTGTGGCTCCTCTATTTCTGAACTTGTTTTGTGAAAATACATTAATCAGCCATCCACAGGCTAAATAGAATAACATCTAGGGCGTGAGTGTGTGAAGTAATTGGCATTGATGATGTAGGACGTTAGGTGCTATTGTACAAATTCGTATTACAGTGTATGCTCCCCTCTGTATAATTTGTGAGTTGTTTTGAGAAGTGAATGCAGCGACCAACCACGGAAGGCTATATAGGATGAGTGCAGGTATTTGGGAGAAATAATTTAGCTGTAGTGATAGTGTAGGTTTGTTGAAAAAAATATGCTCCCCGGACCGGGATCGAACCCGGGCCTTCCACGTGACAGGCGGAGATACTCACCACTATAACTATCGAGGAGACCGATTGCGTTTGCATGTTCTCTTCAACTGAATGGCAACGGATTTCGCGCGTCATTCAACACTCCACTGCTTCTGTGCAGACAGAATGCATTAGTCATGAAAATAAGTATGTCTCTGTTCTGTTGCCTTGACGATAATCAATTGATTTGAGGATAGAGTGTATGAGACAAAAAGTAAATAAATGATTGCTTATTATATGATATCATACGCGTTTTCCTATTGTCGACTCGATCAACTACCAGTAGCCTATAGTCTGAAATGTGATTGACATGGGCGCTTTACACAAGACATGGACATCCCACATTCAAAATTGCAAAGAAATGACAGTTAAATCTGAAGTCGGCCCGTAGACTAACTCTGAAACAATGCTCATTAGGAGTAGTGTTGCCAGTTGAATGATTGGACGGTACGAGTACATGGAGTCATGACGATATGTCGACCAGTTTAGTCTTCTTGATCATTTGAGTGAACGTTTTGTAAATGTGAAGGGAGATGACAGGTGATCGTAGCTGTTTGGCAGTGACACTCGAATTGAATAGGCTATGTTCTGTATTTTGTGATAATAAGAGATGATTTGGGAATTGAAATGCATGTACGAGTATATTGCATCTGTTTGTGATGTTGTAGCCTTCTTGTGTTTGGCTCCACTTGTGGCTCCTCTATTTCTGATTTGTTTTGTGAAAATACATTAATCAGCCATCAAAGGCTAAATAGAATGAACATCTAGGGCGTGAGTGTTGAAGTAATTGGCATTGATGTATGTAGGACGTAGGTGCTATTGTACAATTCGTATTACAGTGTATGCTCCCCTCTGTATAATTTGTGAGTTGTTTTGAGAAGTGAATGCAGCGACAACCACGGAAGGCTATATAGGATGAGTGCAGGTATTTGGGAGAAATAATTTAGCTGTAGTGATAGTGTAGGTTTGTTGAAAAAAATATGCTCCCCGACCGGGAATCGAACCCGCCTTCCACGTGACAGGCGGAGATACTCACCACTATACTATCGAGGAGACGATTGCGTTTGCATGTTCTCTTCAACTGAATGGCAACGGATTTCGCGAGTCATTCAACACTCCACTGCTTCTGTGCAGACTGAATGCATTAGTCATGAAAATAAGTATGTCTCTGTTGCCTTGACGATAATCAATTGATTTGAGGATTGAGTGTATGAGCAAAAAGTAAATAAATGATTGGCTTATTATATGATATCATACGCGTTTTCCTATTGTCGACTCGATCAACTACCAGTAGCCTATAGTCTGAAATGTGATTGACATGGGCGCTTTACACAAGACATGGACATCCCACATTCAAAATTGCAAAGAAATGACAGTTAAATCTGAAGTAGGCTGTAGACTAACTCCGAAACAATGCTCATTAGGAGTAGTGTTGCCAGTTGAATGATTGTACGGTACGAGTACATGGAGTCATAACGATATGTCGACCAGTTTAGTCTTCTTGATCATTTGAGTGACCGTTTTGTAAATGTGAAGGGAGATGACAGGTGATCGTAGCTGTTTGGCAGTGACACTCGAATGAATAGGCTATGTTCTGTATTTTGTGATAATAAGAGATGATTTGGGAATTGAAATGCATGTACGAGTATATTGCATCTGTTTGTGATGTTGTAGCCTTCTTGTGTTTGGCTCCACTTGTGGCTCCTCTATTTCTGATTTGTTTTGTGAAAATACATTAATCAGCCATCAAAGCTAAATAGAATGAACATCTAGGGCGTGAGTGTTGAAGTAATTGGCATTGATGTATGTAGGACGTAGGTGCTATTGTACAATTCGTCATTACAGTGTATGCTCCCCTCTGTATAATTTGTGAGTTGTTTTGAGAAGTGAATGCAGCGACCAACCACGGAAGGCTATATAGGATGAGTGCAGGTATTTGGGAGAAATAATTTAGCTGTAGTGATAGTGTAGGTTTGTTGAAAAAAATATGCTCCCCGACCGGGAATCGAACCCGGGCCTTCCACGTGACAGGCGGAGATACTCACCACTATACTATCGAGGAGACGATTGCGTTTGCATGTTCTCTTCAACTGAATGGCAACGGATTTCGCGCGTCATTCAACACTCCACTGCTTCTGTGCAGACTGAATGCATTAGTCATGAAAATAAGTATGTCTCTGTTGCCTTGACGATAATCAATTGATTTGAGGATTGAGTGTAGGAGCAAAAAGTAAATAAATGATTGGCTTATTATATGATATCATACGCGTTTTCCTATTGTCGACTCGATCAACTACCAGTAGCCTATAGTCTGAAATGTGATTGACATGGGCGCTTTACACAAGACATGGACATCCCACATTCAAAATTGCAAAGAAATGACAGTTAAATCTGAAGTAGGCTGTAGACTAACTCTGAAACAATGCTCATTAGGAGTAGTGTTGCCAGTTGAATGATTGTACGGTACGAGTACATGGAGTCATAACGATATGTCGACCAGTTTAGTCTTCTTGATCATTGAGTGACCGTTTTGTAAATGTGAAGGGAGATGACAGGTGATCGTAGCTGTTTGGCAGTGACACTCGAATGAATAGGCTATGTTCTGTATTTTGTGATAATAAGAGATGATTTGGGAATTGAAATGCATGTACGAGTATACTGCATCTGTTTGTGATGTTGTAGCCTTCTTGTGTTTGGCTCCACTTGTGGCTCCTCTATTTCTGATTTGTTTTGTGAAAATACATTAATCAGCCATCAAAGGCTAAATAGAATGAACATCTAGGGCGTGAGTGTTGAAGTAATTGGCATTGATGTATGTAGGACGTAGGTGCTATTGTACAATTCGTATTACAGTGTATGCTCCCCTCTGTATAATTTGTGAGTTGTTTTGAGAAGTGAATGCAGCGACCAACCACGGAAGGCTATATAGGATGAGTGCAGGTATTTGGGAGAAATAATTTAGCTGTAGTGATAGTGTAGGTTTGTTGAAAAAAATATGCTCCCCGACCGGGAATCGAACCCGGGCCTTCCACGTGACAGGCGGAGATACTCACCACTATACTATCGAGGAGACACTGCACTTGTGACTTCATGTCGGTGTCAACTTTAGATTTAGTGGATTACTGTCTTAATCGAAAGTCATTCAACACAGCTGTCGTTTAGTGTGCGTATTGAAAAGGATATGACATATTCGTACACACACGCATATGCAGTCTATAGTACCCAGCAGCAGCACCACAACACATGTAGACGTACATGTGCATGCTGAAGTTGATGCGAACAGCTGGAATCGATTTGATAGGCGGATGATGACTGTGTCCCCGATGATGTATTTCAAATTGATGAGGCTGGTGGAGTGATGTAGGGGTCATGGATGTTTCAGGGTAGAGATGATGAGAGAAGTGATTCTCTGCTGTAGCTTGCATGAAAATTGCCGGTCGATCTGATTAATATTGGTGGTTGAAGTGTTACTGTGACAAATGGTCATCCACCGTCGAGTGCTAGATAGGCATCTGACTGTTAGACATGAAGAGAGTAATAGGCCTGTGTGTATGCAAAACCGACCGGCCAGTGTGGCTATTGCCAGTGCCAGCCATTGGAAAGTGCTTTTGACGAATTGGCATAGGCTACATACAACTGTGATGACGATGAATGAAGAGCATTCATTGTCTTGTGCAAAGCACTGAGCCGGCTTGTAGCTGGTAGACATGAATGGAGCAATAAACTTATCCACGAGTAGAATAATATAGTGAAGCCGCCTTGAAGATAGTCTATCAAGCATGTAGGCTACCTACAGTGTATAGACCTACAACGAGCATGTAATTGCTTGGGGCGGGAGGCGCATAATGATTGAGAAAAAGACGCACAAATCACTCCCGAAATATAAATATTATATTGCCGGAAATCAAAAATTGAAGTAAATAGAATACAAGTTAAAAATCGGTTTGGTCTAGAAAGGCAGTGACCAAGCGTCTGGCCGGATGTGAAACGTTTTCCGATGAAGTGTCGTGCGATAGTTTCTATGATGAATGATGATATAAAGTATCAGGTGAAGAAATTGTAGGGAAGGGAAGATATTGTGTGCTTACCATCAATTTAAATTGAAATGTAGACAAAGTAGGCTAGTAGGATGCATGACTGATGAGGACCGGTTTTCATGAGTCAGTATTGGATACTGGCAAAACTGTGGTATATGTAAATTATACTAGAAGGAGAACGTTTGAATTTCATTGATAGTCACGATGGAATGTGAGAAAAAAGTTTGCTCCCCGACCGGGAATCGAACCCGGGCCTTCCACGTGACAGGCGGAGATACTCACCACTATACTATCGAGGAGACGATTGCGTTTGCATGTTCTCTTCAACTGAATGGCAACGGATTTCGCGCGTCATTCAACACTCCACTGCTTCTGTGCAGACTGAATGCATTAGTCATGAAAATAAGTATGTCTCTGTTCTGTTGCCTTGACGATAATCAATTGATTTGAGGATTGAGTGTATGAGCAAAAAGTAAATAAATGATTGGCTTATTATATGATATCATACGCGTTTTCCTATTGTCGACTCGATCAACTACCAGTAGCCTATAGTCTGAAATGTGATTGACATGGGCGCTTTACACAAGACATGGACATCCCACATTCAAAATTGCAAAGAAATGACAGTTAAATCTGAAGTCGGCCGTAGACTAACTCTGAAACAATGCTCATTAGGAGTAGTGTTGCCAGTTGAATGATTGTACGGTACGAGTACATGGAGTCATGACGATATGTCGACCAGTTTAGTCTTCTTGATCATTTGAGTGACCGTTTTGTAAATGTGAAGGAGATGACAGGTGATCGTAGCTGTTTGGCAGTGACACTCGAATGAATAGGCTATGTTCTGTATTTTGTGATAATAAGAGATGATTTGGGAATTGAAATGCATGTACGAGTATATTGCATCTGTTTGTGATGTTGTAGCCTTCTTGTGTTTGGCTCCACTTGTGGCTCCTCTATTTCTGATTTGTTTTGTGAAAATACATTAATCAGCCATCAAAGGCTAAATAGAATGAACATCTAGGGCGTGAGTGTTGAAGTAATTGGCATTGATGTATGTAGGACGTAGGTGCTATTGTACAATTCGTATTACAGTGTATGCTCCCCTCTGTATAATTTGTGAGTTGTTTTGAGAAGTGAATGCAGCGACCAACCACGGAAGGCTATATAGGATGAGTGCAGGTATTTGGGAGAAATAATTTAGCTGTAGTGATAGTGTAGGTTTGTTGAAAAAAATATGCTCCCCGACCGGGAATCGAACCCGGGCCTTCCACGTGACAGGCGGAGATACTCACCACTATACTATCGAGGAGACACTGCACTTGTGACTGCATGTCGGTGTCAACTTTAGATTTAGTGGATTACTGTCTTAATCGAAAGTCATTCAACACAGCTGTCGTTTAGTGTGCGTATTGAAAAGGATATGACATATTCGTACACACACGCATATGCAGTCTATAGTACCCAGCAGCAGCACCACAACACATGTAGACGTACATGTGCATGCTGAAGTTGATGCGAACAGCTGGAATCGATTTGATAGGCGGATGATGACTGTGTCCCCGATGATGTATTTCAAATTGATGAGGCAGGTGGAGTGATGTAGGGGTCATGGATGTTTCAGGGTAGAGATGATGAGAGAAGTGATTCTCTGCTGTAGCTTGCATGAAAATTGCCGGTCGATCTGATTAATATTGGTGGTTGAAGTGTTACTGTGACAAATGGTCATCCACCGTCGAGTGCTAGATAGACATCTGACTGTTAGACATGAAGAGAGTAATAGGCCTGTGTGTATGCAAAACCGACCGGCCAGTGTGGCTATTGCCAGTGCCAGCCATTGGAAAGTGCTTTTGACGAATTGGCATAGGCTACATACAACTGTGATGACGATGAATGAAGAGCATTCATTGTCTTGTGCAAAGCACTGAGCCGGCTTGTAGCTGGTAGACATGAATGGAGCAATAAACTTATCCACGAGTAGAATAATATAGTGAAGCCGCCTTGAAGATAGTCTATCAAGCATGTAGGCTACCTACAGTGTATAGACCTACAACGAGCATGTAATTGCTTGGGGCGGGAGGCGCATAATGATTGAGAAAAAGACGCACAAATCACTCCCGAAATATAAATATTATATTGCCGGAAATCAAAAATTGAAGTAAATAGAATACAAGTGAAAAATCGGTTTGGTCTAGAAAGGCAGTGACCAAGCGTCTGGACGTGAAACGTTTTCCGATGAAGTGTCGTGCGATAGTTTCTATGATGAATTATGATATAAAGTATCAGGTGAAGAAATTGTAGGGAAGGGAAGATATTGTGTGCTTACCATCAATTTAAATTGAAATGTAGACAAAGTAGGCTAGTAGGATGCATGACTGATGAGGACCGGTTTTCATGAGTCAGTATTGGATACTGGCAAAACTGTGGTATATGTAAATTATACTAGAAGGAGAACGTTTGAATTTCATTGATAGTCACGATGGAATGTGAGAAAAAAGTTTGCTCCCCGACCGGGAATCGAACCCGGGCCTTCCACGTGACAGGCGGAGATACTCACCACTATACTATCGAGGAGACGATTGCGTTTGCATGTTCTCTTCAACTGAATGGCAACGGATTTCGCGCGTCATTCAACACTCCACTGCTTCTGTGCAGACTGAATGCATTAGTCATGAAAATAAGTATGTCTCTGTTCTGTTGCCTTGACGATAATCAATTGATTTGAGGATTGAGTGTATGAGCAAAAAGTAAATAAATGATTGGCTTATTATATGATATCATACGCGTTTTCCTATTGTCGACTCGATCAACTACCAGTAGCCTATAGTCTGAAATGTGATTGACATGGGCGCTTTACACAAGACATGGACATCCCACATTCAAAATTGCAAAGAAATGACAGTTAAATCTGAAGTCGGCCGTAGACTAACTCTGAAACAATGCTCATTAGGAGTAGTGTTGCCAGTTGAATGATTGTACGGTACGAGTACATGGAGTCATGACGATATGTCGACCAGTTTAGTCTTCTTGATCATTTGAGTGACCGTTTTGTAAATGTGAAGGGAGATGACAGGTGATCGTAGCTGTTTGGCAGTGACACTCGAATGAATAGGCTATGTTCTGTATTTTGTGATAATAAGAGATGATTTGGGAATTGAAATGCATGTACGAGTATATTGCATCTGTTTGTGATGTTGTAGCCTTCTTGTGTTTGGCTCCACTTGTGGCTCCTCTATTTCTGATTTGTTTTGTGAAAATACATTAATCAGCCATCAAAGGCTAAATAGAATGAACATCTAGGGCGTGAGTGTTGAAGTAATTGGCATTGATGTATGTAGGACGTAGGTGCTATTGTACAATTCGTATTACAGTGTATGCTCCCCTCTGTATAATTTGTGAGTTGTTTTGAGAAGTGAATGCAGCGACCAACCACGGAAGGCTATATAGGATGAGTGCAGGTATTTGGGAGAAATAATTTAGCTGTAGTGATAGTGTAGGTTTGTTGAAAAAAATATGCTCCCCGACCGGGAATCGAACCCGGGCCTTCCACGTGACAGGCGGAGATACTCACCACTATACTATCGAGGAGACGATTGCGTTTGCATGTTCTCTTCAACTGAATGGCAACGGATTTCGCGCGTCATTCAACACTCCACTGCTTCTGTGCAGACTGAATGCATTAGTCATGAAAATAAGTATGTCTCTGTTCTGTTGCCTTGACGATAATCAATTGATTTGAGGATTGAGTGTATGAGCAAAAAGTAAATAAATGATTGGCTTATTATATGATATCATACGCGTTTTCCTATTGTCGACTCGATCAACTACCAGTAGCCTATAGTCTGAAATGTGATTGACATGGGCGCTTTACACAAGACATGGACATCCCACATTCAAAATTGCAAAGAAATGACAGTTAAATCTGAAGTCGGCCGTAGACTAACTCTGAAACAATGCTCATTAGGAGTAGTGTTGCCAGTTGAATGATTGTACGGTACGAGTACATGGAGTCATGACGATATGTCGACCAGTTTAGTCTTCTTGATCATTTGAGTGACCGTTTTGTAAATGTGAAGGGAGATGACAGGTGATCGTAGCTGTTTGGCAGTGACACTCGAATGAATAGGCTATGTTCTGTATTTTGTGATAATAAGAGATGATTTGGGAATTGAAATGCATGTACGAGTATATTGCATCTGTTTGTGATGTTGTAGCCTTCTTGTGTTTGGCTCCACTTGTGGCTCCTCTATTTCTGATTTGTTTTGTGAAAATACATTAATCAGCCATCAAAGGCTAAATAGAATGAACATCTAGGGCGTGAGTGTTGAAGTAATTGGCATTGATGTATGTAGGACGTAGGTGCTATTGTACAATTCGTATTACAGTGTATGCTCCCCTCTGTATAATTTGTGAGTTGTTTTGAGAAGTGAATGCAGCGACCAACCACGGAAGGCTATATAGGATGAGTGCAGGTATTTGGGAGAAATAATTTAGCTGTAGTGATAGTGTAGGTTTGTTGAAAAAAATATGCTCCCCGACCGGGAATCGAACCCGGGCCTTCCACGTGACAGGCGGAGATACTCACCACTATACTATCGAGGAGACGATTGCGTTTGCATGTTCTCTTCAACTGAATGGCAACGGATTTCGCGAGTCATTCAACACTCCACTGCTTCTGTGCAGACTGAATGCATTAGTCATGAAAATAAGTATGTCTCTGTTGCCTTGACGATAATCAATTGATTTGAGGATTGAGTGTATGAGCAAAAAGTAAATAAATGATTGGCTTATTATATGATATCATACGCGTTTTCCTATTGTCGACTCGATCAACTACCAGTAGCCTATAGTCTGAAATGTGATTGACATGGGCGCTTTACACAAGACATGGACATCCCACATTCAAAATTGCAAAGAAATGACAGTTAAATCTGAAGTAGGCTGTAGACTAACTCCGAAACAATGCTCATTAGGAGTAGTGTTGCCAGTTGAATGATTGTACGGTACGAGTACATGGAGTCATAACGATATGTCGACCAGTTTAGTCTTCTTGATCATTTGAGTGACCGTTTTGTAAATGTGAAGGGAGATGACAGGTGATCGTAGCTGTTTGGCAGTGACACTCGAATGAATAGGCTATGTTCTGTATTTTGTGATAATAAGAGATGATTTGGGAATTGAAATGCATGTACGAGTATATTGCATCTGTTTGTGATGTTGTAGCCTTCTTGTGTTTGGCTCCACTTGTGGCTCCTCTATTTCTGATTTGTTTTGTGAAAATACATTAATCAGCCATCAAAGGCTAAATAGAATGAACATCTAGGGCGTGAGTGTTGAAGTAATTGGCATTGATGTATGTAGGACGTAGGTGCTATTGTACAATTCGTATTACAGTGTATGCTCCCCTCTGTATAATTTGTGAGTTGTTTTGAGAAGTGAATGCAGCGACCAACCACGGAAGGCTATATAGGATGAGTGCAGGTATTTGGGAGAAATAATTTAGCTGTAGTGATAGTGTAGGTTTGTTGAAAAAAATATGCTCCCCGACCGGGAATCGAACCCGGGCCTTCCACGTGACAGGCGGAGATACTCACCACTATACTATCGAGGAGACGATTGCGTTTGCATGTTCTCTTCAATCTGAATGGCAACGGATTTCGCGCGTCATTCAACACTCCACTGCTTCTGTGCAGACTGAATGCATTAGTCATGAAAATAAGTATGTCTCTGTTCTGTTGCCTTGACGATAATCAATTGATTTGAGGATTGAGTGTATGAGCAAAAAGTAAATAAATGATTGGCTTATTATATGATATCATACGCGTTTTCCTATTGTCGACTCGATCAACTACCAGTAGCCTATAGTCTGAAATGTGATTGACATGGGCGCTTTACACAAGACATGGACATCCCACATTCAAAATTGCAAAGAAATGACAGTTAAATCTGAAGTCGGCCGTAGACTAACTCTGAAACAATGCTCATTAGGAGTAGTGTTGCCAGTTGAATGATTGTACGGTACGAGTACATGGAGTCATGACGATATGTCGACCAGTTTAGTCTTCTTGATCATTTGAGTGACCGTTTTGTAAATGTGAAGGGAGATGACAGGTGATCGTAGCTGTTTGGCAGTGACACTCGAATGAATAGGCTATGTTCTGTATTTTGTGATAATAAGAGATGATTTGGGAATTGAAATGCATGTACGAGTATATTGCATCTGTTTGTGATGTTGTAGCCTTCTTGTGTTTGGCTCCACTTGTGGCTCCTCTATTTCTGATTTGTTTTGTGAAAATACATTAATCAGCCATCAAAGGCTAAATAGAATGAACATCTAGGGCGTGAGTGTTGAAGTAATTGGCATTGATGTATGTAGGACGTAGGTGCTATTGTACAATTCGTATTACAGTGTATGCTCCCCTCTGTATAATTTGTGAGTTGTTTTGAGAAGTGAATGCAGCGACCAACCACGGAAGGCTATATAGGATGAGTGCAGGTATTTGGGAGAAATAATTTAGCTGTAGTGATAGTGTAGGTTTGTTGAAAAAAATATGCTCCCCGACCGGGAATCGAACCCGGGCCTTCCACGTGACAGGCGGAGATACTCACCACTATACTATCGAGGAGACGATTGCGTTTGCATGTTCTCTTCAACTGAATGGCAACGGATTTCGCGCGTCATTCAACACTCCACTGCTTCTGTGCAGACTGAATGCATTAGTCATGAAAATAAGTATGTCTCTGTTGCCTTGACGATAATCAATTGATTTGAGGATTGAGTGTAGGAGCAAAAAGTAAATAAATGATTGGCTTATTATATGATATCATACGCGTTTTCCTATTGTCGACTCGATCAACTACCAGTAGCCTATAGTCTGAAATGTGATTGACATGGGCGCTTTACACAAGACATGGACATCCCACATTCAAAATTGCAAAGAAATGACAGTTAAATCTGAAGTAGGCTGTAGACTAACTCTGAAACAATGCTCATTAGGAGTAGTGTTGCCAGTTGAATGATTGTACGGTACGAGTACATGGAGTCATAACGATATGTCGACCAGTTTAGTCTTCTTGATCATTTGAGTGACCGTTTTGTAAATGTGAAGGGAGATGACAGGTGATCGTAGCTGTTTGGCAGTGACACTCGAATGAATAGGCTATGTTCTGTATTTTGTGATAATAAGAGATGATTTGGGAATTGAAATGCATGTACGAGTATACTGCATCTGTTTGTGATGTTGTAGCCTTCTTGTGTTTGGCTCCACTTGTGGCTCCTCTATTTCTGATTTGTTTTGTGAAAATACATTAATCAGCCATCAAAGGCTAAATAGAATGAACATCTAGGGCGTGAGTGTTGAAGTAATTGGCATTGATGTATGTAGGACGTAGGTGCTATTGTACAATTCGTATTACAGTGTATGCTCCCCTCTGTATAATTTGTGAGTTGTTTTGAGAAGTGAATGCAGCGACCAACCACGGAAGGCTATATAGGATGAGTGCAGGTATTTGGGAGAAATAATTTAGCTGTAGTGATAGTGTAGGTTTGTTGAAAAAAATATGCTCCCCGACCGGGAATCGAACCCGGGCCTTCCACGTGACAGGCGGAGATACTCACCACTATACTATCGAGGAGACACTGCACTTGTGACTTCATGTCGGTGTCAACTTTAGATTTAGTGGATTACTGTCTTAATCGAAAGTCATTCAACACAGCTGTCGTTTAGTGTGCGTATTGAAAAGGATATGACATATTCGTACACACACGCATATGCAGTCTATAGTACCCAGCAGCAGCACCACAACACATGTAGACGTACATGTGCATGCTGAAGTTGATGCGAACAGCTGGAATCGATTTGATAGGCGGATGATGACTGTGTCCCCGATGATGTATTTCAAATTGATGAGGCAGGTGGAGTGATGTAGGGGTCATGGATGTTTCAGGGTAGAGATGATGAGAGAAGTGATTCTCTGCTGTAGCTTGCATGAAAATTGCCGGTCGATCTGATTAATATTGGTGGTTGAAGTGTTACTGTGACAAATGGTCATCCACCGTCGAGTGCTAGATAGGCATCTGACTGTTAGACATGAAGAGAGTAATAGGCCTGTGTGTATGCAAAACCGACCGGCCAGTGTGGCTATTGCCAGTGCCAGCCATTGGAAAGTGCTTTTGACGAATTGGCATAGGCTACATACAACTGTGATGACGATGAATGAAGAGCATTCATTGTCTTGTGCAAAGCACTGAGCCGGCTTGTAGCTGGTAGACATGAATGGAGCAATAAACTTATCCACGAGTAGAATAATATAGTGAAGCCGCCTTGAAGATAGTCTATCAAGCATGTAGGCTACCTACAGTGTATAGACCTACAACGAGCATGTAATTGCTTGGGGCGGGAGGCGCATAATGATTGAGAAAAAGACGCACAAATCACTCCCGAAATATAAATATTATATTGCCGGAAATCAAAAATTGAAGTAAATAGAATACAAGTTAAAAATCGGTTTGGTCTAGAAAGGCAGTGACCAAGCGTCTGGCCGGATGTGAAACGTTTTCCGATGAAGTGTCGTGCGATAGTTTCTATGATGAATGATGATATAAAGTATCAGGTGAAGAAATTGTAGGGAAGGGAAGATATTGTGTGCTTACCATCAATTTAAATTGAAATGTAGACAAAGTAGGCTAGTAGGATGCATGACTGATGAGGACCGGTTTTCATGAGTCAGTATTGGATACTGGCAAAACTGTGGTATATGTAAATTATACTAGAAGGAGAACGTTTGAATTTCATTGATAGTCACGATGGAATGTGAGAAAAAAAGTTTGCTCCCCGACCGGGAATCGAACCCGGGCCTTCCACGTGACAGGCGGAGATACTCACCACTATACTATCGAGGAGACGATTGCGTTTGCATGTTCTCTTCAACTGAATGGCAACGGATTTCGCGCGTCATTCAACACTCCACTGCTTCTGTGCAGACTGAATGCATTAGTCATGAAAATAAGTATGTCTCTGTTCTGTTGCCTTGACGATAATCAATTGATTTGAGGATTGAGTGTATGAGCAAAAAGTAAATAAATGATTGGCTTATTATATGATATCATACGCGTTTTCCTATTGTCGACTCGATCAACTACCAGTAGCCTATAGTCTGAAATGTGATTGACATGGGCGCTTTACACAAGACATGGACATCCCACATTCAAAATTGCAAAGAAATGACAGTTAAATCTGAAGTCGGCCGTAGACTAACTCTGAAACAATGCTCATTAGGAGTAGTGTTGCCAGTTGAATGATTGTACGGTACGAGTACATGGAGTCATGACGATATGTCGACCAGTTTAGTCTTCTTGATCATTTGAGTGACCGTTTTGTAAATGTGAAGGGAGATGACAGGTGATCGTAGCTGTTTGGCAGTGACACTCGAATGAATAGGCTATGTTCTGTATTTTGTGATAATAAGAGATGATTTGGGAATTGAAATGCATGTACGAGTATATTGCATCTGTTTGTGATGTTGTAGCCTTCTTGTGTTTGGCTCCACTTGTGGCTCCTCTATTTCTGATTTGTTTTGTGAAAATACATTAATCAGCCATCAAAGGCTAAATAGAATGAACATCTAGGGCGTGAGTGTTGAAGTAATTGGCATTGATGTATGTAGGACGTAGGTGCTATTGTACAATTCGTATCACAGTGTATGCTCCCCTCTGTATAATTTGTGAGTTGTTTTGAGAAGTGAATGCAGCGACCAACCACGGAAGGCTATATAGGATGAGTGCAGGTATTTGGGAGAAATAATTTAGCTGTAGTGATAGTGTAGGTTTGTTGAAAAAAATATGCTCCCCGACCGGGAATCGAACCCGGGCCTTCCACGTGACAGGCGGAGATACTCACCACTATACTATCGAGGAGACACTGCACTTGTGACTGCATGTCGGTGTCAACTTTAGATTTAGTGGATTACTGTCTTAATCGAAAGTCATTCAACACAGCTGTCGTTTAGTGTGCGTATTGAAAAGGATATGACATATTCGTACACACACGCATATGCAGTCTATAGTACCCAGCAGCAGCACCACAACACATGTAGACGTACATGTGCATGCTGAAGTTGATGCGAACAGCTGGAATCGATTTGATAGGCGGATGATGACTGTGTCCCCGATGATGTATTTCAAATTGATGAGGCAGGTGGAGTGATGTAGGGGTCATGGATGTTTCAGGGTAGAGATGATGAGAGAAGTGATTCTCTGCTGTAGCTTGCATGAAAATTGCCGGTCGATCTGATTAATATTGGTGGTTGAAGTGTTACTGTGACAAATGGTCATCCACCGTCGAGTGCTAGATAGGCATCTGACTGTTAGACATGAAGAGAGTAATAGGCCTGTGTGTATGCAAAACCGACCGGCCAGTGTGGCTATTGCCAGTGCCAGCCATTGGAAAGTGCTTTTGACGAATTGGCATAGGCTACATACAACTGTGATGACGATGAATGAAGAGCATTCATTGTCTTGTGCAAAGCACTGAGCCGGCTTGTAGCTGGTAGACATGAATGGAGCAATAAACTTATCCACGAGTAGAATAATATAGTGAAGCCGCCTTGAAGATAGTCTATCAAGCATGTAGGCTACCTACAGTGTATAGACCTACAACGAGCATGTAATTGCTTGGGGCGGGAGGCGCATAATGATTGAGAAAAAGACGCACAAATCACTCCCGAAATATAAATATTATATTGCCGGAAATCAAAAATTGAAGTAAATAGAATACAAGTTAAAAATCGGTTTGGTCTAGAAAGGCAGTGACCAAGCGTCTGGCCGGATGTGAAACGTTTTCCGATGAAGTGTCGTGCGATAGTTTCTATGATGAATGATGATATAAAGTATCAGGTGAAGAAATTGTAGGGAAGGGAAGATATTGTGTGCTTACCATCAATTTAAATTGAAATGTAGACAAAGTAGGCTAGTAGGATGCATGACTGATGAGGACCGGTTTTCATGAGTCAGTATTGGATACTGGCAAAACTGTGGTATATGTAAATTATACTAGAAGGAGAACGTTTGAATTTCATTGATAGTCACGATGGAATGTGAGAAAAAAGTTTGCTCCCCGACCGGGAATCGAACCCGGGCCTTCCACGTGACAGGCGGAGATACTCACCACTATACTATCGAGGAGACGATTGCGTTTGCATGTTCTCTTCAACTGAATGGCAACGGATTTCGCGCGTCATTCAACACTCCACTGCTTCTGTGCAGACTGAATGCATTAGTCATGAAAATAAGTATGTCTCTGTTCTGTTGCCTTGACGATAATCAATTGATTTGAGGATTGAGTGTATGAGCAAAAAGTAAATAAATGATTGGCTTATTATATGATATCATACGCGTTTTCCTATTGTCGACTCGATCAACTACCAGTAGCCTATAGTCTGAAATGTGATTGACATGGGCGCTTTACACAAGACATGGACATCCCACATTTAAAATTGCAAAGAAATGACAGTTAAATCTGAAGTCGGCCGTAGACTAACTCTGAAACAATGCTCATTAGGAGTAGTGTTGCCAGTTGAATGATTGTACGGTACGAGTACATGGAGTCATGACGATATGTCGACCAGTTTAGTCTTCTTGATCATTTGAGTGACCGTTTTGTAAATGTGAAGGGAGATGACAGGTGATCGTAGCTGTTTGGCAGTGACACTCGAATGAATAGACTATGTTCTGTATTTTGTGATAATAAGAGATGATTTGGGAATTGAAATGCATGTACGAGTATATTGCATCTGTTTGTGATGTTGTAGCCTTCTTGTGTTTGGCTCCACTTGTGGCTCCTCTATTTCTGATTTGTTTTGTGAAAATACATTAATCAGCCATCAAAGGCTAAATAGAATGAACATCTAGGGCGTGAGTGTTGAAGTAATTGGCATTGATGTATGTAGGACGTAGGTGCTATTGTACAATTCGTATTACAGTGTATGCTCCCCTCTGTATAATTTGTGAGTTGTTTTGAGAAGTGAATGCAGCGACCAACCACGGAAGGCTATATAGGATGAGTGCAGGTATTTGGGAGAAATAATTTAGCTGTAGTGATAGTGTAGGTTTGTTGAAAAAAATATGCTCCCCGACCGGGAATCGAACCCGGGCCTTCCACGTGACAGGCGGAGATACTCACCACTATACTATCGAGGAGACACTGCACTTGTGACTGCATGTCGGTGTCAACTTTAGATTTAGTGGATTACTGTCTTAATCGAAAGTCATTCAACACAGCTGTCGTTTAGTGTGCGTATTGAAAAGGATATGACATATTCGTACACACACGCATATGCAGTCTATAGTACCCAGCAGCAGCACCACAACACATGTAGACGTACATGTGCATGCTGAAGTTGATGCGAACAGCTGGAATCGATTTGATAGGCGGATGATGACTGTGTCCCGATGATGTATTTCAAATTGATGAGGCAGGTGGAGTGATGTAGGGGTCATGGATGTTTCAGGGTAGAGATGATGAGAGAAGTGATTCTCTGCTGTAGCTTGCATGAAAATTGCCGGTCGATCTGATTAATATTGGTGGTTGAAGTGTTACTGTGACAAATGGTCATCCACCGTCGAGTGCTAGATAGACATCTGACTGTTAGACATGAACAGAGTAATAGGCCTGTGTGTATGCAAAACCGACCGGCCAGTGTGGCTATTGCCAGTGCCAGCCATTGGAAAGTGCTTTTGACGAATTGGCATAGGCTACATACAACTGTGATGACGATGAATGAAGAGCATTCATTGTCTTGTGCAAAGCACTGAGCCGGCTTGTAGCTGGTAGACATGAATGGAGCAATAAACTTATCCACGAGTAGTATAATATAGTGAAGCCGCCTTGAAGATAGTCTATCAAGCATGTAGGCTACCTACAGTGTATAGACCTACAACGAGCATGTAATTGCTTGGGGCGGGAGGCGCATAATGATTGAGAAAAAGACGCACAAATCACTCCCGAAATATAAATATTATATTGCCGGAAATCAAAAATTGAAGTAAATAGAATACAAGTTAAAAATCGGTTTGGTCTAGAAAGGCAGTGACCAAGCGTCTGGACGTGAAACGTTTTCCGAAGAAGTGTCGTGCGATAGTTTCTATGATGAATGATGATATAAAGTATCAGGTGAAGAAATTGTAGGGAAGGGAAGATATTGTGTGCTTACCATCAATTTAAATTGAAATGTAGACAAAGTAGGCTAGTAGGATGCATGACTGATGAGGACCGGTTTTCATGAGTCAGTATTGGATACTGGCAAAACTGTGGTATATGTAAATTATACTAGAAGGAGAACGTTTGAATTTCATTGATAGTCACGATGGAATGTGAGAAAAAAGTTTGCTCCCCGACCGGGAATCGAACCCGGGCCTTCCACGTGACAGGCGGAGATACTCACCACTATACTATCGAGGAGACGATTGCGTTTGCATGTTCTCTTCAACTGAATGGCAACGGATTTCGCGCGTCATTCAACACTCCACTGCTTCTGTGCAGACTGAATGCATTAGTCATGAAAATAAGTATGTCTCTGTTCTGTTGCCTTGACGATAATCAATTGATTTGAGGATTGAGTGTATGAGCAAAAAGTAAATAAATGATTGGCTTATTATATGATATCATACGCGTTTTCCTATTGTCGACTCGATCAACTACCAGTAGCCTATAGTCTGAAATGTGATTGACATGGGCGCTTTACACAAGACATGGACATCCCACATTTAAAATTGCAAAGAAATGACAGTTAAATCTGAAGTCGGCCGTAGACTAACTCTGAAACAATGCTCATTAGGAGTAGTGTTGCCAGTTGAATGATTGTACGGTACGAGTACATGGAGTCATGACGATATGTCGACCAGTTTAGTCTTCTTGATCATTTGAGTGACCGTTTTGTAAATGTGAAGGGAGATGACAGGTGATCGTAGCTGTTTGGCAGTGACACTCGAATGAATAGACTATGTTCTGTATTTTGTGATAATAAGAGATGATTTGGGAATTGAAATGCATGTACGAGTATATTGCATCTGTTTGTGATGTTGTAGCCTTCTTGTGTTTGGCTCCACTTGTGGCTCCTCTATTTCTGATTTGTTTTGTGAAAATACATTAATCAGCCATCAAAGGCTAAATAGAATGAACATCTAGGGCGTGAGTGTTGAAGTAATTGGCATTGATGTATGTAGGACGTAGGTGCTATTGTACAATTCGTATTACAGTGTATGCTCCCCTCTGTATAATTTGTGAGTTGTTTTGAGAAGTGAATGCAGCGACCAACCACGGAAGGCTATATAGGATGAGTGCAGGTATTTGGGAGAAATAATTTAGCTGTAGTGATAGTGTAGGTTTGTTGAAAAAAATATGCTCCCCGACCGGGAATCGAACCCGGGCCTTCCACGTGACAGGCGGAGATACTCACCACTATACTATCGAGGAGACGATTGCGTTTGCATGTTCTCTTTAATTGAATGGAAACGGATTTCGCGCGTCATTCAACACTTCACTGCTTCTTTTCAGACTGAATGCATTAGTCATGAAAATAAGTATGTCTCTGTTGCCTTGACGATAATCAATTGATTTGAGGATTGAGTGTATGAGCAAAAAGTAATTAAATGATCATGGCTGGATTTTGCGGTGTGGGAGTATAATATCTTGAGTGTTGGAAAACGAATTTTTGGCTGGTTAACGGATGAATATAACTAGTTTTCAGTTTAGCGGTAACTATATTCGTCTTGGATGAAACTCTGATGTTTGTTTTACAATTTCTTCATATTCATGCCGAATCTTCTTGTTAGGTGTGTCTGCAGCTTTTTTATCATCATGGTCTCCCGTTTTCTTGAGTTTTACTTCATCGTTGTGATGAAGTAAATGACAGTTGTTCTCAGTATCCAAAGTGAAGTAGGTGTTTCATAACAGCCTGTATGGCAATCCACATTTCAATTTATCAGCATAGTTGCTGCATGAACTTATCTAGATTTTATTGTGGGTGTTCGAATTGGCTTGTGCTTTATAAAGTTTAATTCTGATTATTTTTATTGTTTGGAAACAGGGATGTATTTTCCCACCAATACATCCATTATGGCAATTTTTTGAAGTGCTTGTATATCAGTATGTTGTATGTGCTGCTTTATTGTTTTGCTGCATATGCTATATTGCTATATTGTTGGATATGACACTCGAAGATTAAAATTAGAAGACATTTCATTTGAGCTGCATTTCTGTTATATAGTTGACTTCTACCACATAGTTAATTTCTTCCGACGGGAGGTTTCATGGTTGTGTACGGGTTAAAATGTGTGCTCTCACTTTAGATAAGCGAGGGCTAAATACAGTATATGTACAAGAAATTAATGTCTCGGATCTTTCGGGTCGCGACCCTTTATCAACGAGAAGAAACGTCCGAGACATACATTTCTTGTGTATGTATTGTAGTTACATTCGCTTGACTAAAGGGACTTCTACCACCTATTTGGCCTATAAGCCTATTACCTAGAAAAATATTGCTTCCAAAAGATATCTATAATGATAATTGCTAAAAAGATGCAAGTTAATGTATAAAAAAACGTTTAATTGACATTAGAACCCATATGTCAAACACTCAAAAAATGATATTTATTAAACAAGTTGCACTTAAGTGTGCAATCGTTTAAATTATCGCACATGCAAGTCTACAACAACTATCACGGCGTAAAAAATATCAGCACTACCATTAATTATACCACGCATGAATAGAATTCATTTTATACTATTTAAGTTCATTATCATTATGTATTATTTTACTTGCCTGAAATTGAAGGCGCTTTTCAATGAACTATAATGGTGTCATTTATTGTTTTTGTTATTTTAACAGATTTGTAATGCCTATCAAGCAACGCAGTTCGTTCAGGGGGAAGTGATATTAATTTGAGCACGTCCCGCACAAATCATTACAGATCAGTTCAAATCTAATCAAAATCCTCTAAATGCTCCTTTCATATTAAGGAAAATTGGACCTAATTAACATAGAAGAAGACTTATATTTTTGAACATTCATGTTGTCTTTTGCAATCAAAAGCACCATACCTTCAAGAGCGGAAATGTTTTGATTTATTTCATTCAATTGCTGGCAGGCTAAACAACCAATGATGAAATTTTGTGAATATCGAGGTTGACCTTTAATAAGCATCATATTTATAAAAGCATTTGCTGGATAATTTGCAAGCATTAATTAAACTCAGTCAATCTTTTATGTAGGCTACTACATCTGAATGAATTTACCCTACATGCCTTCAGATCTATTTAGGCTATAGACTGCTCGAGTCGGACTGAAGTCATAGAAGTCTATATAATGATAAGTTATACATAAAATTCAAATTTCCAAAATTCACGAAGTGCTTTCGAATTTTCCTTCTTTTCATTTTTTGCCACTACACTGTTAGTGCGGTACCGGGTACAGATTTTAAATGCTGATACTAGTACGAATCGTTGACCTCGATCAGATGCGCACAAAATTCCTGTGATATACATGTCGGAAGAAAAAAGAGTTCCATTTGTCATACTTATGCTGTAAATTAGGCCTAACACCTGCCAAAAGTTGGAGTCATAAAATTTTCTAAAATTACCATTTTTCTGAAAACTTGCTGGTAAATGTAAATCACTGCCTCATGACTCATCTTCGTAGCTGTGTCGACCAGTGAGAGGGCCTATTCCTTTACAGCAAGCTACTTACTTGTCTTTCGCCGTTGATCAATAATTAATTGCATTTCCAATCACCTAGTGAATTACAAGTTCACAGAATTAGTATAGTCATAGAATTAAATATTTTGTTTATCTGCTTCGGTAGCCGAAGCGCGCGCAGATGAATCTAATTCTGTGAGTATAGTGTATATATATTCACTACGGCTTCACAATCTAAAAAGCTTGCTCTATGGGCTACAAAAGCAGTGAAGCCTGAAAAAGAAAAAACTAGGTTATTGACTGGGTCACAGACTGGTGCCTTTGAGCCACTGACCCTGTTTCATCGGTGATATATACACTATCATGTTCAAGCTTTTTACTTTGACAACGATTTCAGCAAGCGATTTCCTTAGACTTTCCGAGTGAAAGAATGATTTTAAGAGTGTTAAATATACTTGCAGCTGCATCGCCGCAATCCATCCCGCAGATATTATTTCAAAAGAGAACCCGCAACCTCTCCTTGCATTGCATTAGCGAGCAAGGCTTCGAGGACTGCTACAATCTGCCTGATAGCATCTTCGTCTTATGTTACCATTCACCAGATTATCCAAGAGCCATGATGGTCGTTTCGAGGCACAAGTCGAATTTCTCTGGCCGACCCGTCAAGCGAAGTTTTCGCTGAGATGTTTCTAGGATCTTATGGTCAAGTTGTCGTACTGGCAGAGGTCAATCACATTCTGATGTAGGCAAAAAGAGTTTGACATGTCGATGTGATTTCTTAAAGTTTGATGTAATCGCGTCATTCTGAAGAAATTCATGACATAGAAAAGCACATGAAAGACTATTCTTACTTTTCAACATATGGGGTACATGAGATTCTCCACCCGTTCAGTATGCTCTCGCAGCATAAGTGACATTTCCCGTTCATCGTATCTCCAGCAAACTTAGAAGATTAAACAATCTAAATCTGTAGGGTCCTGTTTCAGTGGGTCAGGCTGTGTATCTCTGAACTCGCTGTAGCAGCTTTACTTCATTCATGTGCAATCATTAGTTATGTGACAGGAGAAATAGGTATGTTGATGGAAAAATTAAAAAGAAATCATGTAGAAATCTTTAGGAAATATTTGTTTTGTATTTTTTAGACATAGTCTATAGATGTATTAGACTGCATGTTAACTCGAATGTTTCGGAGTTGCTGCGAGTACGTGAAATTTTAGGGGGGCCTAGCCCTCCCTAGCGCCCCCTGTTCGCACGTGCCTGGTGACGTGATTGTAGATATTTTGGGAGTGACACTCAATATTTTAGCATTGTCACTGGGTAGAATACAGAGTTGGAAGTGGGTCAACGAAGTCTGAACCACGTTAAATGTGACCCACCTGACCCACCGTTTCGGAAAAATATGACCCATGACCCACGTGACCCACGCGATTTTGTGACCCACTTGATCCACCTGACACATGACCCACGACCCACTTCCAACTCTGGTAGAATATGTTCTGAACTTTGTGATGATGAGAGGTCACTGTAGGCTGTATAGGCTTCTGGCTGGTGGACATGAGCAGAGCATTTATAGGTATGTTGTTTGTACATGTAAACCCCTCCTTGTATGGTTGATGATGCTAGCCATTGGAAAGTGCTATTGACAAATTGGCATGCTAACTGACAAATTGGCATGTAACTGCGCTGCTGTTGAATGAACAGCTTCTGTTGTCTTCTGATAGGCTTTTAGCTGATTGATATGAACTCGTATGGGCATTTCTATGAAGTGCTCCGCTCGGTGTGGTTAATATCGACCACTGGAAAGTACTTTTGACTAATTGGCATACATGTAACTGTGATGATGATGCATGAATATCATCCACTCTCTGGTGCTAAGTAGGCTTGTAGCTGGTAGACATTAATAGTGCTGTAGACATATCTATAATAATTGTGAAGCCTCCCTTTAGATGGTCCATTAAGCACGTACAGTGTGCTTCAAAGTCCGGCAAGGAACGTTTTAATTTGAAAATCATCTCACGAATGCGCCAGTAATCTAGTACCCTCTGACTAGTATGAGATCATCAGATGTAGTGTAGACTGCGTGGCAACTGCTTTTGTATATTGCATATCATGGCGCCGTATAACTCAGGACCCTTCTAAGTTGAACGATGGTTTCTATGATAATGTTGCACATCAGCTCTGGAAATTGTAGTATGGTACCTAGCCTACTTTTCTAAGCTTACACTACATTGTTACAGAAATTTTCGTGTCACACTTCGCCTATCTCGCAGTATCATAAATTGATTGATGTGTTGCATTGTGGTTATTTCAATTAATCAAAGATGGGATTGTGAAAACAGCGAAATTAGGCCACATTTAGGTGCCATGAATTGACCTATCAGGTCAGCTTCATCTGATCCACTTCTGCTTGGATTCTTCAGTCGTTTGGCAGCTTTAATTTGGCGATTGCTGTGCTATGTGCAATATGCATTTTGCATGCTATGATGCAAATGTATGCGTGTAAATTATCTGTCTTCTGGAGAAAAAAAATTCAATTAGTTTCTTTCTTGACACTATATTAGCGTTATCTTCTATTGGTTGATGAATATACATCTATTTGTCTTGCGTTCAGTTTTCATCATGTATATTTTTATTCTTCATGCATGCAATCTATAGAGTTTATCAGGAGCAAAAATGTAACACTTTTCGATCTCAAACCTCTAATCTAAATTTCTTTGAAATCTCTAATCTCAAATTTAGTGCAGCATGCTAAGGGAGCCTACCTTGAAGTACCTTAGCTGGGTAAGAAATTCTGCAAAAATATTTAGACCTTTCTGTCGTCTACTTCTATCAGGGATTAACATTTATCAACAGGGTGATAAAAATAGCGAAAATTTATGATGGGGAAAATGCAGAATCGTTCACTTTTCCGATTTTGCACTTGTTAAATACTGTTTCTTATAGCCTAGACGCGAAACTTATATACAGGAAATGGGCCTGAACATTTGAGAAGAGCTACCGGTAAGCAGTCCGGGACCATAGTGCGATCACATAACTCGCACGAGTTATTTCTTGACGGCCTAAAAGGGGGAATAGTCGGTTTGGCTCCTCACCAGTACCCCGTTGTGTCTTTCCCGTTAAGCATATGTAAATACCTGAATGAGTTCCGCCAAAGGTTGCATTCAAGTAGGGAAATTTTGAAAGATGGTCATTTCATCAGCTATATGTGGATCGAACTTACTTGAGTAGGCCTATACTGATCTAAAGACTTTTCCATCTTTATCTCACAACCAATAGTAGTCGGCAGTTGTTTAGTAAAAAAGTCGCTGCTTACCATATTATCTTGAGTGCGTTGCGGACGGAGCACCATAGCGGATGATTATTTTAACAATGGTTGAAGTTGGAAACTGAACAAAACAACCATCGTCAGTTCCATTTTCCACTGCAGCAAGATCAGTGGCTTATCCATCGAAATGGGACAAAATGGGCATTGCACTCTTTACTTACTTACTTCCCCGTTTTTCGTCCTTGTCCACGTTGAACGGGGTCAGACGGTTGTTGCTCTCTGATGGCGAGCCTCCACTCCTGTCGATCGTAAACCATTGCTGGATTCAGAGCTTGTTCATAAAGCTTTCAATAGTATTGAACTATTGATATCAAGAAGTAAATCGATAAATTCCGTTGCATAGAATACACCATTGAAGCAGTATTGAACTTCAATACTCAATAGTCTGTTTCAGTAGTGAAAATAGCGGCATCCAATTGAAAGTGTTGCATAAAAGTTAGTTAGAAGTCAATTTCGATTCAATAGTTTCAATAGTCTCAGATCTGTGGGGCTTCACTCATGAATGATCCTGATATTCAGCATGTTGGATTCCTCGAGTTCAAGTGATGGTGATGATTTTGTTGTAAAAGGACAGAGGCGCTTCAAGCCGTGCATCAACTTCGATTTTTCTGGCATCGATAGTAAGTGCCGATTTCGTTTGAATGATTACAATGATTGAAAAACTGATCACTGAATTTACACCATATTTACGACATCAAACTGTATGAATGTATATAGAGTGCGGCATAAAAAACGTGACTAAATCTTAAAGTATCATAAATGTCTAATTATCAAACAGAAATTAACAAACAAGGTTATATTTTGAAGCCAATAGATATCTTTATTACCATGACCAACATTGCAATAATTACATTTGAGGATGAGAGTATAAAGTTCATGCAAATCAGAAGAACTAGAAGTGGGAAATCAAAGTGTTTGGGGTTTACCGGCCACCACCCAAATGATATTATGTGTGATCATCTGCAACAAAAAGACTTCGCCATGATGATCATCGTTTAAGTGAAGAATTGGAAGTGGGCTTGCTTTTCATTCAACTGTTGTTCCTTCCATCTAGTTTCTTGGCTTTCGAGTTCTTCTGATTTGCATGAACGGTACTCTCATCCTCAAATGTAATCATTGCAATGCTGATCATGTTAATAAAGATATGTATTGGCTTCAAAATAAGACATTGCTTGTTAATTTCTGTGACCATTATTTATTTTTTTTTAGTTTCGTACCCTGTATACATTCAAATATTTACAAACTAATTTGGTATAGAATAATGATTCATGATGTAAGTAGAAATATCAACATATGTCGTCAGTGATTGATGATGATATGCGTTTATTGAAGTAAGAAAAATCAAGTAAATACATTGTGAGATACATCAGTTTGAAGAGGAAAAGTTTAAGTGGTGCACATGTAAAGTGTGGTTTTTAGTTACACATGAATGAATACGAAATTAAGACTCAGGTGTCACTTAGCATACATTCGATTGTACATACAGCTACAAAAGGGATAAACGAATTACTTCGTCGTTGTGTGCTAGACGGTGGCATGATGACATGACGCGATAAACGATGAAAGTTCGGAAACATATCGTGTAGTATATTATCACTGTTACTTAGATCCATGAAAACCTTCATGGCTCGATGGTTCCGTCGAATATGTAAAGGAGTGAATTCACCGCATTCACATGATGGACCACAGATTATCCGGTGCGCCCTTTTGTGTACCTTTTCGAGTCGCCTGTTGTCCTGGGAACCCAGACCGACAAATAAAGGGGAGTTGTACTCCAATGCATTCCGGATAAATGCGTTGTATACCAAAATCAGCTGTTCCTTAGATAGATACTCTCGGAGTCGGCGAATGACATATAAGCGGCTGCTAGCTCTCTTCACTATCTGATTAATATGCTCAGTCCATTTCAGGGTTGATTGCATTGTGACACCAAGGATTTTCATCTCTTCGCAGAAACACATGTTTGAAAGAGGAACATCCACTTTACTCTTAGGAATAACCATGACACTCGTCTTCGTCTCATGGATGCGTAGTCCATTATGAGTGCACCATTGTCTCGTGTTCTCGATTTCAGATCGTATGGATTCTTCCACATAAGACGGATCAGTAAAGGCTAGAACAAAGAGAATGTCATCAGCATATTTGATGATATGCGAGTATGGGAGAGATGGCGACAATGAACTGATATGGATTGCGAAAAGACAAGGGGAAAGAGCTGACCCTTGCGGAACACCTGATGATACATCCACTATACCGCTCATAAACTGACGACGAAGGACGACTTGTTGACGACGATTTCGTAGAAATCCAACGCACATTTGCACAAATGATTTTGGTATATTGGATGACATTAGGTTATTGATCAAAGATGTATGAGATAGTCGATCGAATGCTTTACTGAGATCCAAAGATAGTACTGCGACAGCAGTTATATCGGGCTTTTCCAGTTCTTTTGTAATTAGGTCATGCGTTCTGATGTGAGCGCTTAGTGTTGATGAGTGTGGTCTGAATCCGTATTGGTTATCGTCATAAGCATTCAGGAGACAGGGTTTGATGGAATTAATCAGGATTCTCTCCAGTACTTTTGCAAAGATAAGATTGAGGGAAATCGGACGCAGGTCAGCAACGGTCTTTGCTCGAGGCTTTGGTACAGGGATAATTGACGCTAATTTCCATTTATTTGGGAGGTCAAAGTTCTCTAGACATAGGGCAAACATGTGAGTTAAAGGAGGCGCCAACACAGAAGCACAATCCTTGATGAAGCGAGAGGGTATTCCATCACTGCCGCTGGCCTTCTTGGCATCAATCTTGGACAGATAATGAAAGGTAGTTGCAACGTCAATGTTCGGCTGCCATACTTGATTACTGGTATAAGGTATAACTTTATCTTCAATTTCCAAAAAGTCTGAAGGCACTGAGAAATTTCTCTCGAAAGTTTCATTCATAGCGTCAGCTGCTTCATAGCTCGAATGGAATTTATTCATGATTCTGCATAATGCGTTGTCAGCAACGAGTTTCTTTCCACTGAACATATCGGCTGCCTTACACATATCAGTCTTTGACATTTGAATTCATAATTTCCAGCTTTCTTTTGCTTGAGTAATTTCTATTTTGACTTTTTCTTTATAATGTTCATAATTCGAATATTGACATGTACGGAATACTTCATAACGTAAGTTGATTAAATGCTTTAACTTTGGGGTCATCCATGGTCGATCATTGTCATGCATGTGTATGGTATGACAATGTGTATGTGTATGGTATCCAATGTGTATGGTATAGTCGATATTGCTTCCGATATTATTGAGTAAAACATCTCGCACTTATCTTCCAAACCATTGTTATTTAGGTAGAATTTGTGCCAGGGGTATTCGCTGAGAAACGTGAATGCCGCATCGATGTTACTCGTACTTTGACGCAAATCCATTACTTTATGCACCGATCTACATGTCGACATACCACTTACTGGCTCCAGGAACACGCTGCGATGATCCGATTTACCTAAGTTTGGACAAATGATGGGTTCATTATACCGATTGTTATTTCGTCTCTTCTCTAGCTCTAGGCGCAGTTCACGAAACACGTGTTGTTGATAAGTTGTGCGATCAGGATTGATGAAGATATTCTTGTATTCACTGATTGATCTCAGTTTCTTTGCATTTCTTTGAATCTTATTTCTGATTTCCACATCCTTGCACATCCTTGCATCCTTGATTAAATATAACCTTTAAAAATATTAAAGACTACAGTGGGAGAACTAACCCCACAAATGGACTCCTCACACCCAACCCCCACTTTACGGCATCTTTATCTACAAATATTCTAGAAGCGTTTCTATATATTCCAGGCCACAAAAAATCTTTCACGGGCCGTAGGTTGTGTACCCCTGAATTAGTGAATGACAGTGCAAATATATGAGAAGATTATGACTCATCCGGGAAACAAATCTCATTCGTAGTTGAATCACCAAATAGCACTTGCAATATTGAAACTTCGTTCAATAATATTGAATTCCAACAGTTCATTTCAATAGACTCTTCTTGCAACACTTAAATTGATAACTATTGACTATTGAACCTTTCAATACCAATGAACCGCTATTGAATTATTGGATTTTATGCATCAGGCCCCTCAGAGCATGAAGATCCTCGGAGACGACTTGCAACCATATTTTCTTTGGCCTTCCTCCCGGCCTTCTACCTTAGACCTCCAGCTGGAAAGATCCTTCCGTCCAATCATTCTCATCTCCACTCAGAATGTGGCCATACAATCGTATGTCAAGAGTATTCGTTCAAGAAACATGTCACTGTGTTCATATTGGAGCAAGAGGAAAAGTCCGGTTTTGGTCATGTAGTGTAGGCTACCCGGGTACTTATGGTTTATCTCCCCCCCCCAGTTTTCAAATTTGTCTAAAACCTGCAAAAATGAATCAATCGTCACCAAACTTCAGGTAGACGTTCTTGATTAAAATTTATGCAAATCGGACATGTACTTTTTGCATTAGAGACGATGACGTGAAGCGTAGCGATGTCAACAGCATGATCTGACTTCGTCTGTTCGACGCATTATTGTTATCCATAGGTGCATTGTTCTCTCTCCCTCTTCATCCACTACCAGCTGCTATTTGAAATCTTCCCACGGCCACTACCTTGCCACACCTTTATTAAGTTGAAAATATTAGTTTAAGGGATATGGCTTGGTCACCATCACTTCAGGAGTTGTCGGGAAATGACTTTGTTAACTTCAAGAGCTTTCTGCTCAGACAATGAGATCAGAAGAAGTCAGATCAAGCTGCAGCAACGCTTCATTTCAAGTTGTCGGTCCTAATTCAGAAAGCACTTGTCCAATTTGTCCAAGTTTTGGTATGTAGGTAGAAAATATCCTCTTTCGAGTGCACTTAAAGTTTTGTAGCGATTGATTCATTTCTATGGATTTTACACGAATTTGAAAACGTGGGAGGAGATAACTCATAAGTACCCCTACCTGGTATAATTACCAGCAAAACTTCATGAAAGGTTAGCACATGACACTATGTCGGGAGTCGTCACACAGAAAATGTAATGTGGCTGCTGGGTTGCAGCGTATACTTTGACAAAAATCTACTGCTTTGAAAACTGAAAGGAACTTTTAGTTTCAGAGATATACAATTGCACATGAACTACATTTTGCACGTCCATTGAAGTGATCAGAGTTGTCTAATTAAGGCAGCAGTCAAAGCATTGGCGAAAAATA
This sequence comes from Prostheceraeus crozeri, assembly GCA_907163375.1. Taxonomy (NCBI): domain Eukaryota; kingdom Metazoa; phylum Platyhelminthes; order Polycladida; family Euryleptidae; genus Prostheceraeus; species Prostheceraeus crozeri. The sequence goes on along the minus strand of CAJQUW010015234.1, from coordinate 37,444 downwards.
TCATGTATAAACAATTGTTGCTTTCACAGCATTTCAATAGGCCTCTCAAGAAAAGTACCGATATAGATTGCAGATTTTGTCAGCAAGTGACACAAGCACCTTCATAATGCTCTTTATGCAGTAACTTTGTTTGACGGACGCATGCTCAGTAGGCTTTACTCTTCCATTCTTCCATCATTTGTTGTGCATGACCTAGTTGTTTTAAATAAAGACACTGTAGGCCTACGCCTTTATGTAATTTTTGAAGCACATTGAATTCTTCGGATGAATCTGATTATGTATGATAAGTCAGTTAATGAGCATAATAAATAAAATCGATGCTGGAAGAAATGCGACCAAAAATTATAAAGTTATCTGTATTCATCCTCAAAAATCGGAAAAATTTCACCCTGATGTAGCAATAATTTTTGCCATGTTAGGCCTGAATTCCACCATAAGCATCTAGTGCAATCTTGACTCAGTGGATTCATTTAAAGCTTCATAATCTGTTTCAGATGCATAGTGAGGCTATTCATTGCATTCCTTAATCATCATATCATTGAATTATCTGGGGTGCAATTTGCATACCCCAACCAAACACCGTCTAGCATAAGTATGAAGTGGAACACCAACGACCCGTCAACATTACAGCAAGCAAGAATAAAATCGTGACATTTTGGTGAGCATTGCGAAGAAACAGAAGTATCGATATGAATAGGCCTACAAGTACGGCATTTATGGCATATTTTCACGAAGCTAATCAATATATCATTAGGTGCAGTTTTTACGATTTGCAGAAATTTGTGATGCATTGGCTTATTGCTGCAAATTCTTGATTGAATAGATAATATAAACATATATAAAATAAATATATGTCGACAAAAAAATACAGTATAAATTACACCTAGATCCAGGGTCGTAACTCAAGCTTTGCGAAAATTGGATGATATATATGATAATACAATATATATGGAATATATATTAGCTTATTATTAAACTGCTTGATTTATTCTAATAGCTAATATGATGATGCTAAAAATATAAATACGTAGGCCTATTATACAATACAATATAATATAATAATAAAATAAACTAGATGTGTTTGAAAAGCTACATGCATGTACACACAGTAAGCACGCGTAAGATGTGCACGAAAATTGTCATACTTTTGGTAACACTAATGTGTATCACAAATTTTATAGACTATCTTTTAATAACGATTTATTAAATAGCTTTGTCAAAAATTGTAAGCTACTTATCTTCATATCACCATTTCCGTTAATCTCAAGTCGCTGTGTATGTCAAGAAGCTTGTATACGAGAAAGGCTGAATTCATATTCATCACCGATGTCTTCAAGTTTAGGTACATTATAAAATGCACGAAAATCATCCATTTCCTATCTGAAGATTGCCAAGGCTCCGTCAGGTTTATCAGTGAGCTCACAAAAAATTAGGTTAAACTATCTGCAAGTTTGAAATCAAAAATAAATTTTTGTCATTCAACTTAGTAACGAGAAGGCTGCCACCGTGAAAAAGTGTATGAGCTTGGGTTTCACCTGCTCAAGCATCTGCCGCATTCGCCGGACCTCGCCGCATTGCCGACTTCCACCTGTTCGGGCCAATGAAGAAGTCAATGCGAGGTCGTGTTTTCAGCAGTCGTGACAAGATCATTGCCGCCGCCAACGATTCGCTCCGCTGTTTTCCGGAAAAGTTTTGGGAGGAAAGGGTGGACAAAATGCTGCAGCGTTACGAGAACTGCATCGAGCTGAAAGGCGAATGCGTGGAAAGCGCCAAAAAGGAGGTCGACAGTTTGTCGAACGAGTCATATAATTAAATGATTCATAAAACTTTTTGTATCATGTGTTGCTGTTTTTGAAATAGAAAAATAGCCTTGCTGAAAATCGTATTTTAAAATTGGATTCAAGCATTTTTAAAAGGCCATAACTTACGTGCATGTGCACCGATTGCGCTGAAATTTTTCCCACATGTCAGTATCATTGTCAAGATTAGCTTGTAAAAATTTCAATTCATTTGCATCATTCGTTAAAAAAAATTACAGCAAAGTTCTCTTTACTTTTGAGACGACCCTCGTATAGCCTACTTGTCGAAATTACAATCCAAAGATATTTCTCTTTGCCAGTAGACAATACATCTTTCCTATGACTCTGAATTGATGCCAGCAGATGGATGCCTCTAAGTAGTCAAAAATTAAAAAAGAATTATCCCACTATGTTCATGCAACTTAACATCCAGCTTGTTTGGCTAACTCTTTAACCTATTCTGCTGAGGGAAGTTTGCGATGACTTCAGGTTCATGATGAAAGTCGGTTTCGACTCTGATAGAAGAAAAGTTGATTAAATAAGAACTTCAGACTTAGAAAAGGAAATTATTCGATCAAAATACTACATACATGGCTCACAAGGTCAAAAAAGTAGGCTTACAGTCATGCACAGCTGCACATATTACAACCAAACATATGATTGATTAATTCGACTGATCAGAAAGCATTCTGCTACAAGGAGTTTCGTTATCATCTGTTTGCGAATGTTTGTCAATAATATTGTCAATCAGTAAATAATGATAATATAAGACGCTGATTTAGTGTAAGTGTAAACAAAATTTTGTAAAATGCACGGGAAAATGAATATTTTGCCAAATAGTATTTCACAAATAAGCCAATCTCTTTTATAGAACCTCGTTGTTATATCATCAACTCGTTAATGCAGCAGAGTTCAAATTCGAATGTATATCCAAATTGGGGCTAATTGGCAGCGTTCTCGCTTCGGTACAGCTCTTAATTTGGCATTCATGGTAGTCAGATTTTCTAAAAAATGTAATAACGTGCTAGGCTAAAATCTAAGTTTCTTGTCATTCAGCCATAGGTTTAGTAACAAGAATATTATGGAAACTGATTAAATCAGTGAAATAAATGTATATCATGCATCGACCTGATGAGAGAGAAGAACGAATGCTTAGTTGTAATCATTTATTTGATGCGAAGGGAAATATGCAATTGATAACAACTCAATGTCAAAAGGTGTGTGATTCGCAAATTTGTTGGAGTGACTATACAGTTCATTTTTTAACAAGTGTCTGTCTCAGAAACTCTTACGTACGTGACATGCAACTCAAGAGAGCCGTCGGTAATACTAGTGTATGGTTTCAACGGAGACCCACCGAAACCGAAACCAATGTCTTAGCCGAAATTGAAACTGGCCGAAACTGTAACCGAAACCGAAACTTATGGAAAGGTGGCCTACATGGATATGTACATGTACATGTATTTCTCATCGACTGCTACAGAAACGATATAGGCCTATGTCAAAGTTCAGAAAGATGTGGATCTTGTCCTCGAAAGTTTGACAGTAAAAGTAACAAAAACATGTGTAGAATGTGGAGCTGGTGACTGCAGAGATTTCATTATTGTAAAATGCAATTCCTGTGCTTGAGAGAGACGAATATTTTTCTGAGCAGTGTGAGCTGTCAGTTTGCAATTTTATAATGGAAATACATAATATTTCTTTATCAGGAGTTGCATGAATATCATTATATGGAATAAAAACCCTGAATTTTCAATCTGAGAATGTTACTGTGATAATCAGGCAACAAATGCTTATCCTAATTAAGCTTTCAGAAAACTAAATAAAGAAGATTTTGATTTGGGGTACTCTTTTACCACATGGTAAACCATGTTATGTATTTTTTTCGGGAAATCTGAGGTTAATTCGACGTGTGCATAATAAGTACAGTACATATGCGAGATGCTATTGATATGATATTGAGATGTTGTTCTCAAAGCTATGGAATCTATTCCAAAATATGTTGTCCAGATGACAAACAAAGACAATCCTTGGTTAAACCCTAAGCTCAAATTTCTGGTGAACATGCGGTACTTTGCTTTTCGGCAGAAGAATAATGACCGGTACAACCATTATCGTCAAAAATTTAATTAAATTCGAACTTGAGGCAGCCAAGCGAGCATGGATAGCAGGTGTCCGAAGTAAAGGCAATGGACTTTGGAAGGTCTGGAACATAGTGCCCAATAAATCAGTTGTTCCCTACGAGCCTTCAATCAATTTTGCTGAATCCCTAAATCTAGAGCTTTCATCGCACTTTTCACACTCTCCTGACTGGTCACAGATCGAAGATGTTATTCACAACGATGATGGTCCCTGGCATATTGATGTAAATGTGAACAAAACATTGATGATCCTTCTTGCCTTAAATGGAAAAAAGTCAGCTGGCTGTGACGGAATTTTTTTATGCTGTTTTGATTTTCTCCAGAATCGTCATCAAAGAGTGAAATTGAGTAATGGTATTGTGAGTTCCTATGTACTCGTACCTGTCACTTCCGGGGTTCCCCAAGGTGGATCTCAGAATCCCAATACCTTACTTTCAAAGTATGCAGATGACATTGTTTTAGTTGTACCAATTACCGCTGATATTGAGCTGTCATCCAGTACTGAAGTTTGTCATGTGCATAACCGGAGTTGTACACTCTTGGCTTAAAGCTGAATGAGCGAATGACCAAGATGATGATAGTGAAGAAACCGAGTGTGCAAACGATTAGTCCTCCAAACATTGTTTTTCAAAATACTATGCGGATTCTGGACGTCATCTTCAATGAAAAATCAACTTGGGATGATTACATCGATGACATATGTAAACGAACCAGTCAACGTCTTTATCTGCTCAAGAGAGTTAAGCGACACTTGTCAACGAAAGACCTGATATTATATTATACTTTATAATGCAACTATTTTATCGACACTTGAATACAATGCTCCTGTTATCATCTGAATCAATAAGAAGAACGCGCTCAAACTGGAGAGAATCCGGAGACGATCTCATCACATAATATAATATGCGGAGATTTGTGCGAGTGTACCACTTTCACTCCACTCGACATGCGAAGACAAGATGCTGCTTTGAGACTATTTCATGACATCTCTAGCCCAAAAGTTTGTTGAACCCCCTTCTACCAAATATTTTGCCGCACTCAAAGCAGCATCCCGTTCCGTTTGTTCGAACTACCCTTCGACAATCGTCATTCATTCCCTTTTGTGTTTCTCTGTGCAACAAATATTGTAGACATGTTACTTAATACTACTGATTACTTCATAACTGCTCACCGACGTATCATGAGCTCTTGATTTCTGTTTTTATGAAGCACAATTTATAAAGAATGATTTTCATTTCTTTTGAATAAACAACTTATTATTATCATTATAAGCTGCACCAGTATATACCTTCTTTATTACATACTACATAGGCCTACATGTATAATTGAATTACATGTATACGCACAAGTAAATGAACATGATGATTGAACGAAGCATATTAATTTACTAATGGCAAGACGTTCCTTTTCAGGAACATGCGCTTTTCAGGAAAGAATAATGAGTAGGCTAAAATAATGTGATTATGGAAGTGTTAATGAGTACTGTATCGACGTACATGTAACCCCATGATAATCAAACAAATGCTTGTATCCGTCCCACATGGAATTGTATGCATATGTACGAGTAGGACTTCTTTTAATTGATCTTGCTTGATAATTGTCTATTTCAAAGTGAGAATTGAGTATTTTCATTGTCAAATAACCTTGAATAATTCTGAAAATGAAGAATTATCCGTGTATAGGCCAACTGTACTGTAGATCCAGATCCTGTACAGGCCTAACAGCATAGGCATGAAGGGTAATTGCACATGACCAATGAGTGTGTCAAAGTACCATATTGTTATCCTTGACATCTCTATAGTTGTCTTAGCACTGTACATGCCATAGTCGCAATATTATTACGTGTGGCTTAGCTCATATCCGCTACAACTGCATACAATAATGTGCGGCCATTGATAAACTGAAATATGCGAATGGCTCAATTTTCGAGAACTATTTTGATCAGAGTTTCGGCTACGTTTCGGCCAAAAATTGGCCGAAACCGAAGCGCGGCCGAAACTTTAAAAAATGACATTTGGTCGAAACTGAAACTTAGCCGAAACTGACAAATCAAAATTGGCCGAAACCAGCCGAAACCGAAACTTTAGGTCGAATATTCGGCAAACCGAAGCTGAAACCGAATAGTCGGAGCCAGAGCCGTGGTAGCAGGTCAGAGCCGGAGCCGACAGGAAATACCACGGATCCGGCTTGAAATTTTATATGTATTAAGAATTCAGTGACTTGACGAGATAAAGTGACATTTGACAGTGTAGCTGAAACGAATACAAGTGTACTCGTATCATCATTGTAGGTTATCGCTGTAGACCTCTAAAAACCTGCTGGCCTTCATCTTCTCTCAATACATAGTCTACTGCGAATCATTTATTTGGATTTTAACGGACTTCATTGAGATTGTGTTTCAAACATAGGGAATTCATTTGTAATTATATAGAGTGGAAGCTTTCCCAAGTCAGATAGAAGACTTTTCTGTTCTACCGCGAGATCTTTCGGCCTACATCGTAGGCCATTCTCAAGCGACTGCACTGTATTGTTGAATCAACGATTAACACATCTCACATGAAATCACAGCGATATCAGACGGATTGACACTTACATGGTAGCAGACAAAAGAAAAGAGCCTGTTAACATCTTATGAACAACACAATACTAACTAACATAATAGAAGGAATGTCAACGAAAAACCAAGCTCAAAGGTCATTCAACCAGTCATGGGTTGAAAGATCAAAACTGAATGACAATTACATAGGCCTACATTAAGACTAAGTGACACAAAAAATTGACCAATAAGCAAGACCAAAGTGATGAAAAAAGCTGAATAAATAATGCAATACTGAATTCCAACGAATAATACTGAAAGAGTTTAATTAAATTTAATTAAAAATTTAAATTATATATTTAATTTAATTTAATTTAAAAATACTAAAAGCAAAGAATCACAACCACAAAGAGGAAATATAATAAAGTTATTGCAAAATAAATTCAAGAAAGAATCTACATAATACTTGCTACTACTAAATAATACTGAACATGTAATACTATAAAGAGCTAGATAGTACTAATACTGGATGAAGAAATCGGCAAAAAAAAATAAATAAATGAAAAAAAACAAACAAAAAATGAATAAACAACTGGTGGTGAAACTTGAAACAGTCTGTCCCAGCTGGCAATGACGTCACACTTCGTTTTGTTACTGCTGCCAAGGCGCCTGGTCCACAGAGCCTCCTTTGTAACCCGTTTCTTCACGGTCTATTACGCGAAGACCTTCAAAGTCTAAACGATGCTGATGCTGGTGCACATGCTTCGCCACCACTGACCTTTGTACATCGATGTTGCGGACTGCACGCTTATGAGATTGTGTTCCACCCGAAAACGCAGCTGTCGGGCGAAAGGCTCCTGTCGAAAAACATTCACATGCATTCTCGCCACAAATTTCATGTACTTATTGATTCTTAATTATGTTTGGTTATTTTATAACTGTCACATTTTTAATAAAATACCTAGATGAAGTATTAAAATACTTCTGAAGAAGTACTTTTGATATAAAAATAATTTTATTTCAATGTCGAAATATGTTTCACTTGATTGATGAATATTTGAGCCCTGACAGCTAAGTGGTTGAATCATCTCGTGCGACCGGCAGCACCTGTTTCTACAGGAACGAGACTGAAAATTGAACTTTCATAGAATGCAGTACACCCTATCCATGACTGTTACGATTCTGCGCGTATGCAGAGTTCTACCCGGTTCATGTTCTTATCAGACACGATCAGTATAAAGTGCACATGCATGTCCAACAGTGTGTGTGGATCAAAGCTTTTGAAAACCCTTTCACTGACAAAAATACATCGATGTGTCTGACTGAAATACCTCTTTTTAATCAATGATGCCACTCCGGAAGAATGAAATATTTGTTCTCAGCTCTGATCAAGCGCTAAGAGTGGCAGTGGTATGGACTGAATCAGAGACTTCTATCAGTCCCATATAAGTAGTGAAAATTTCCATGGCTCCCTCTGCGACCAATGCTTCATAAATAGTTAGGGGAGCGGGAAAATAGAAGGAAGCACTAGCTAAGTCAAATTCAATCATAATTTTTCACTTTTCCATCCTGCTTGTGTTTGTGACTCCAATCAGTGACTTGAGTTGATGCTTAAAAACAGCTTTCGTCTCTCCTTGAAATTTATTGACCAGATTAAAATAATTAATTAATTAAAAGATATGTACAACCCCAAATTTTTATGCAAATTTTTATACAACCCCATGGGGTTGTACATATCTTTTAATTAATTATTTTAATCTGGTCAATAAATTTCAAGGAGAGACGAAAGCTGTTTTTAAGCATCAACTCAAGTATGAAGAACCTCCTGTTGGCGACCATCCTGTAGGCCAATCAGTGATATGTACGAAAATGTATTGGAAAACCAAATAAGTTTAAACTAAAACTTAATTAGGATCTATGCTAAATTTTATGACAAAATAACGATTTGACAAATCTAAATGTGTTTAGCTTCTTAAACAGTATGAACTGATTGACCCACAGATGGCTCAACACGTCGTTTTCTCACTCAATCACAGAAAACACAGACAAATAGTCCGGGAGCCAGCGTGAAGTTGTGCAGGGAACGAGGTAGTACACAAAACTTTCACATAGCATAGTACACCTCTAACCTACTGCAAAACTTCGCGTCTGCCAGATCAGATCATTTGCTTTTCAGAAATAGAGAGGATAACAAAATCCTATGTATTTCCAATGGTAAAATTGTGACATTTAAGGTGTTGACTCCATTTTTTCGAATTTTTGCTCATAAAAGTTACACAAATTGGTATTTTGTTGAACTGGTTATTATAGAAATCATCTACAGATCATGATCTTTCAAATGAGTTATCATTCAGTGACAGAGGATGAAGTAAAGTGCACAAACAGACACTTTTTGTTAAAGTATATCAACAATTTTCCTGAAATTTCGATGTTAAAATTTGCAGTTACACCAACGAAAAGTGTCTGTTTGTACACTTTACTTCATCCTCTGTCACTGAATGATAACTCATTTGAAAGATCATGATCTGTAGATGATTTCTATAATAACCAGTTCAACAAAATACCAATTTGTGTAGCTTTTATGAGCAAAAATTCGAAAAAATGGAGTCAACACCTTAAATGTCACAATTTTACCATTGGAAATACATAGGATTTTGTTATCCTCTCTATTTCTGAAAAGCAAATGATCTGATCTGGCAGACGCGAAGTTTTGCAGTAGGTTAGAGGTGTACTATGCTATGTGAAAGTTTTGCGTACTACCTCGTTCCCTGCACAACTTCACGCTGGCTCCCGGACTAAAATGTCATTTTACTGAAAACCTCAGCCTGCTCCCATTGGATATAAATGTGCTTTCTGTGAGCAGTTTAGCAGGAGCCATTGAGTGTACATCATTCTGTGAAAGTCTCTTGTTCGGTTTCGTATTGGGGCCCGACAATATGTCGAAGGGTCATTGGATTGGAGCCGTGGTAGAGAGTCGGAGCCCGAGCAGTGGTAGCTGAACCACGACTCCGAAACCCTGGTTTCAATCATAGAGTTTCAAATCATCGACAATTTCCTTGATTTAGTATCGTCCGCACAACACAAGTGATGATTGTATATGAGTACCAAGCTGGATGATCATGCTTTCGTGAACATTGAAAGTGGATTCGAACCCCATGAATTTTTTACTTCAACTAATTGAATCAGCTGTCATTATAACTTAATAACTGCCTAGTAAATAACATAGAGTATTAATTTCAGTAAATGAGAGTTCATCATCACAGCATCTCTAAAATGAATCGGTCTCAATGGATCGACTGCTCAATTAACAAAGACTGAACTACTTCTTATTTTCGTTGATTGTTGAGTTTCTACAATTGCTCTAAATATTTCTACATGTAGTTTACAGTCAAGTCTACAGTACTTACAAGTTTTCAGTCAAGATTTTAACATTTACCTCCCTTCATCATTTTGGAAACTTATGGCAGTGACGATAATCTTCTTTTGCTAGACTTTCATAGCTATAAGCAACTAATTGTGGCACAATGATCATTGCTTTCACACATCTATTCAGAAAAAACTAGTGCCGAAGGAGAATATGATGATGACATTCGTCATTGATGAGCAGCTTTAAATCTTTGATATTTAACCCTAATTAAAAAGTTAGAAAAAGTATGAAAACTCTATGAATCATGCAATCGCTGTTGTATTGTTTTGCATTTTTATCTGAATAGATTTTGTGTTACAGGCTGGGGGACGACGACGTGAAATGGCATCCAAAGATCGGAAATTTGCGGTGAGTTTCTTTTTTACCGCGAAATGTTGCAAGAAGGCAGCTTTGCATTTTCCTTTCAATAATCGTTTCTAAAAATATTTGACTATTATACTAATCATTTATTAAAGAAATTATGCAATCAACAAGTGATGCACAAAAGTTGCAGGCAAATGCACAATACAGTCATGCTATATATATATATACAGCTACTAATAAATACAGTAGCATTTTTTGCTATATCATGAAGATTCCTTACTTCTTTGATGTTTCAAAACAAGTGTAGCCTATTTTATTTTCATGCATTTTTTATGCAAAATTTTGCATCGAATTCTTTGAGCTGTTTTTGATCGTTGGTTGACTGATCTTGCAACATAGTCTCTATGAGATGAGACGGCTTGGTATCGAGCCTAGATGAAATTCGACATTGACTGTTAACTTTTCACTAGTTGCATTACCACTTGTCAGCATATCACGAACTCTTGAGTGCTCATGCATACACTGAAAGGTGACGATTAACCCAGTTTTCTTAAGGACCACGCTCCCATGTCGAAGGCAAAGATGTCGCACAGTTCTTTATTTGAAGAGGTACTTCTCCTGCAGATGCTGGAGAGTGAACGTGTTTATGTACTTCCTCCGAGAAAGGGATTGTTAAACGTTTGGATTATTTGTCATTCGGAATGACTTCATCGCATAATCCAAGCATCAAGGTTAAAGTGACCATAAATTTATTAATCAAGCCGGGACATTCAAGAGTGCCTAAACTCTTTCATTATGAATCAATTTTTTAAATTTATATTCGCAATTGAACGAGATTCATGGCCCAATTTCGCCATTACTGGTGTGCTATAGCTTTATCTTCTGGTAATGTTGTTATCATATTATATTGGCTATTAGTAAGTCATTACAAAAGTGATTTTGAGTTTGTCAAAAACATTTGTTCTTAATCAACGAAATAATGAAAATCTAAAATTACAGCAAGGAATACAATCACAAAATTATCATTTTCGACTACAGTCATGTTTTTCATTCGATAGAACACCTTTCAAGAGTTTTTGGCTTCTTGATTGGAGCAGTCGATAGATAGCTAGAACAATGTAGACAGTGTGATAACTAAGCCAGAGATGGAAACGAGTCAGGTAGTGTGACCCGTGACCCGCATAGTTTCAAATTTCCAGACCCATGACCCGTTTGACCCGCCATGAAAACGCCAGATGGGTGACCCCCAGACCCGTTTCAATCTCTGATTCTAAGCACCGGTTTATGCTAAGGGCACGACGCATACATCTCACATGTGTATGAGAGTTAGAATATCTCACACAGCGATCAGACATCGCACGTAAATCATTGTGCGCTGAAACCGATTTTTTAGAATCAAAAATTCACCAAGTCTCTCCCGATGTTTATTAGCCAAAATGAATAAATGAAGTAAAATAAGGAGCCAGACGTTTCGCGCCCGGGCGCTTGTTCACTGTTCACAGAAGAAGTGAAGTACGAACGAATCTACATGATCGGGAGTCGTGATACCACAACATTCTCGTGACGCCTATTCATGCATGGTTTGTACAAATCGATAAGCCGAGATTCCACCAGACTTGCCTCGATCGGATCACGCACGCATCTGATAAAATTAACATTAAAGTCCTGAATACTACTGATATCACTACAACTGTTAGTATGCTCTGATAGAGCGCTTTTTTTGTCTTTGTTATTAATGCTGGTCTTATGTTCATTAAAGCGATCACGGAAAGGCCGCGACGTTTTACCAATATATTTCGAATTGCACGCTTTACAAGTAAACTGATATATAACGTTGCGTTGATCACAATTATGCTTATCCGGTAAAGCACTACATATTAAGCAAATTGGTGAATTTTTGATTCTAAAAAATCGGTCTGATTATGAAAATCCTCCCGCCGACCGCCATCAAACATTGTGCGCTGAATATATTCGCGCCCGTCTTGACCATACTCTATGGTCATGACTAAAGGAATGTTGACCATGTTGACATGGTATCGGTTATGGTAAAAATAGCATTCCATTCTGCAATTTCTTTCAAACTTTACACATGGCGACTATTAGTTCAATTTGAAGGCGGTAATTGCTACTTAGCCTTTATTTATAGGTCATGTAAGACCAATAAAGAAGAAGAGGAATCCTAAAGCCGTCCCGAAATGTCATTTTGGACTAAAACCGGGACTGTCCGGGTTGAGCCGGGACGCATGATCACTCTAATGTAGCAACACAGCCAAATAATTTTTTATTTTAAACATTAGGTTACTAATGCTGCTGATTTGTTGCCGAATGCTACCAATACTGACGAAAGAATTTCGTAGAAAGCTGAATCGCGATCGAGGTTGAAGCTGGAAGTTGAAGGGGCGGAAGACTGATACTCTTTAGATCGAGTTGCGTTTTGGAAAGTTGCGTTTCAAAAAAGAATTTCCCCACATTATTGAATGTACAGGCGATGATGATCATATTCTATACGTCAATACTATACTGAGGCAACCGATTGTGAAAGATGCTGAAATCGATACTTTCATGAATGATCAAAAAGTGTGAGTAATGGCAAAACCCATGGTTTCATGAACTGATATAGCGGGAAGCCACCGATGAATCGTGATTTTTGCGCGAGCTTCCTGAACGATGAACTTCTTTTATAGGAGCTTCAACAAGAATAAGGGTTGAATCGATTATATTTTTTGTTTTCTCTTGATGCCCATTGGTCTCTTGCACTAATCTGTGAGCTACAAAAATAAGAATTTTCTTAATTTCAGTATGAAATAATTATCAAGCAGTGTGCTAACATATAATGCCAGTGTTGGTAAATGTGTGTTTATGCTCATTGTGCAACGAAACTTGATTTATCATAATTTTTCGCAGGCGCGAATTTTGAGGAAATTCTGAATCGGGACATTGCAATAGAGATATTTCAAATATAGGCCTGCATACAAGGATCCCTTTGAACGATGAAGGCTCGATAGCTGTGCCCGTTGCCTATTAAAGGGCACTTTTACCAATCTATTTATTATTTGGCCGACTGTAGGCCTATACTTCTAAATTTCCCTGTAACTGTACTTGTAGCTGCAAGCCTCTACTTCATACTATGACCTCGAAGTCATATGAATTCGTCGCCGCAACAGCCATATACAAATTAGTTGGAATTATTGGACACCCTGTAAGTAGGCTACATCTGCCTATATTCTCATATACTTTAATTTTTGTTTCAGCTTCGTGCCAGGCAGATGGATGCCATTTTAAAGAATCAACAGAAGCGTATACGTTTCTAGCCCTGCCAAATAACAGTCCTAGTCATGGAATATCGATCATGAACTGGAGCAAAAACCTTGTGATTCGATATTCTTGCCATTGAGTACTTTTGTCTCCTATATATGTATGTTATTTACATTTTCTTGTGACTTCCACATCAACCATGAACTATGATATCAGAAATGTTCATTATTACTTTATCGGATTCTTAGCAAAAGAAAAATGCACTTTTTATTACAATCCTTAGTTCTTATTCTTTATGTCTGGATGCGAATTGTGGCATATGCCTCGTATACCGAATGTTTCCTAAGGTGTCGGCGATCTTCAAAAGCTTGAATAACTATAGGTAGAGAAAAGACGTGAATCCGAAAATTATAGGAAATTTGACTTTGGCTGCAATGAATTTATGACTGTAGACAATTGGCTGGAAGTATAACTGATGAAAATTTGAAGCTGGCCCTAGTTTGACATCGAAAATCATGAATTAGAGTACTTGCCTTAACTCTTCCTCGAACTTAAATAAATTAAAAAAAATGCCATTCGTTAATTCAAATCAGCATCCCAAATTAAAAGCTATGTCCCTCAAGAAATGCATGAAATTTTGTTCATGAATTTGACGATATTCGGCTATGATTGATATATTCTGTGTGCTTGTGTCTTAATGTGTGTGCACAATTCTCGTTAAGCAAACAGGATCCATTCATTCAAGTGCCTGTATACAAATTACATTTCAATTTGTAATTAATTTTCGGAAAAGATACCAGTTATTAAAAGTATTTTGTGTTGTTAGCCATGAGCTTTCTACGGCTTACGGCTCGTCTTAATCATGTGGAATGAAACAGAAAAGCGGTGCGTGCATGGTTCAAGAATCATCGAATACAAAACAAATCACAAAGAAAAAATGGCGTGACATTTCAAGATCAATAAGTGATAAAATAGAAGTAGATAGGAATGAAATTATATACTTTACCTACTTAAAATAAAATGACAGTAACAACAATAGTATGTCATGATGTAAAAACGTAATGCAACATCTGTCACAAAGGAAATTGCCTCTTATGTCGAAAAAGTAATGGCTTACATTGCTAACCTCTAAGCCTTTGTCTCTATTGTATACGAATTCTTGGTTTGCGGAGATATACAATGCTTCTTTAACTCGACGCCTCGTCCAGTTTCTCTCCTGTATGATCTCTTCAACGGGGAAAGATGGCTAATTATTGAAATTGTGGGTGTGCTCAGATACTGCAGATTTAAAATCTATATTTCTTACATCACGTAAATGCTCCGGCCTCTCTTATGGCTGTCTTCCTTGACGTCTCACCGATGTCAAACATGGGACATTAATTGCACTTCACATGATAAATCGTATAGCTCTTCTTGCTCCTTCACTTTTATTAGATAATGTCTTAGACTCAGGCATGGTTTAAAACATGTTTTCTATTCGTATTTCTTGCTTATGCGGGACACTTGTTCACTTATTCCTTTGCAGTAGGGAAGAAACGTTGTCTTCTTTGCTTCAAATGTATATGGTTCCTGGTCCACTTTTATTCCTTGCCATTTTTTCTTTGTGATTTGTTTTGTAGTCGATGATTCTTGAACCATGCACCCACCGCATTTCTGCTTCATTCCACATGATTTAGACGAGCTGTAAGCCGTCGAAAGCTCGTGGCTAACAACACGAAATATTTTTAATAACTGATGTCTTTTCCGAAAATTAATTACGCAGTGCCCAGCTGGAAGCATTTTCAAAATGATACATTTCAAATTGATTTTCATTATTGAGGTAGATGTTGCGTGCCTGAAAACTTTAGTCTTTATTGTGAGATGCGCTATTCGGCTGTCAAGTACTGGAACTGCTCTGGCCGGGTACTTATGGGTTACCCCAGGTTTTCAAATTTGTCTAAAATCTGCAAACATCATGCAATCAGTCGTCACCAAACATCAGGCAAACGTACTTAAACACATTTGCTTACCAACATACAAACATTTATGCAAATTGGACAAGTTCTTGCATTAGAGTTGATAACGAGAGGTGCAGCGATCGTCAACTGATGACTTCGTCTGCTCGACGCATTATTGTTAGTCGTCTATGCATTGTTCTCTCTCCCTCTTCGTCTCATCCAGCCCACGACCATTGGCGCACCTTCTTTAAGTTAAAAATAGTAATGAAGGGGATGTGGCCTGGTCACACGAGATGTCGGAAAATTACTTTGTTGACCTCAAGTGATTTCTGCTCAGACGATGAGGTCAGAAGAAGTCAGATCAAGCTGAAGACATCGATGCACCTCAAGTTAGCGCCCCTAATTCAAATAGTAATTGAAGTCCGATTTGCACAAATTTTGGCACATCGGTAGAAAATATCCTCACACTTAAGTTAACTTAAAATTTTGTGACAATTGATTCACTTCTGCATTTTAAATAAATTTGAAAACATACGTGGGGGGAGATCCCAAAAGTAGGCCCTATAGCATGTTATGCATAATTAAGATTTTGTTCGGCCTACTAGGCAGATCAAGATAATATCATCCAGCCCAGTATGGAATCAATATATTCCATCAACCAATGATTGGTTTTGCATAGACCCTCAAAATCAGTAGATGCAAAATCAGTGATGCCAAGATCCTCAAAATCATTAAAATTTCTCCGAAAGAAGCATTGTTTCAAATAAGATACTAATTTCAAATACGTGAATATTCTCTTCGGATGAACTTTGAGAAACATATTTAGCATCAATTACATGCAAAGAATGTAGGTTCCATCAAAGGAGTCCAAGTCGCATATAATAATCCTAATAATGTAATCCGATGTCTATGTGGTGAGCCATCGAATTGCTAATATAATAAACCATGATATGGAGGATTTATAAATTACTTTTCTTTCATCTGCAATACCACTCTTTCTAATATACTCACTCTATGACATCAACAACCAGCTCTTTGTTGCTAGTGTCCGTTGTCTATGGTTGCATCCCTACCACCCACCACATATTCCTACCCTGTGGCTGCAGTTGCCCCACTAGGTTAATAGACAGGGCGATGAGTTTGATTTCTGTGAAAATAGCAACATGATTTCTTGCTGAAGTCCACGGTGAAATCCGTGGAATCCATAGTAAAATACATGGTGAAATCTTTTTAAATAAGTTTGTTTTATCACATTCAAAAAATAAGTGGTTTTGATTTATCGAAAACATCACGTTGATCGTTGGTTACGCAAACCAATTGGTTACCAAACTATACTTCACATATATAATCTCTGAATCTACCTTGCGCGTAACCCACATTGTCTGTGTGCCATCATGTGAATGCATGGCACTTATGAGGATTTCCCATCTTATGATGGATTACCTATTTTTTGAACTTATCACAATCTTCAGATGTTCACAATCAGGTGTTCTACATTTTCATGATTATTCATGTTATTTGGGTTGATAAATTCGTTGTGGAGTGAAATTACAAACAACTTGCGATCACTGTGGATAAGTTCCGTACGAGCATAGAATTGGAAGTCACATTTCACATATAACTGCAGTCCGTTTCCCAAATCTTAGCACAAGCCGAAATGTTCCTTTTTCACATAAAGTTTAATCGCAAGCTCAAAGTTAGTTAATTGCTTAACTTATTTACTTGGTCAGCCGAGGCACTTGTTTTAGGAAACAGTATAGTTTGCCAAAAATAAATGAAGCAATTATTGAATAGTGATTTGAAGTTTTGTTTCATATGATCATAGCTGATCATCTCATGTTGGCTCTCGTCTGTCCCGTCATCATTAAATGAGTTGATTACTGGCTGCCTCTTACCGATCAATATATCGGAAGCAAGCGTCAGCAGCTGCGGCGTGAAGAATGCTATTGTTTGTGAACAGGTGGACTGGAGCCTTCGTGCGCATAACAGATTCGAAATCCGACTTCAACCGAATGAAGTGATAACTGTCCAAGTGACTGACAGTGGGAATAATGCAAATTTTGAGTTTGCCAGTCAACTGTTAGGCCGATCTTGATACATCTTACATATTCTTGAGCTGATAACACCAGCAGTCTTTGAACCATACATCGAAAGCATTAGCTTTAATACAACAGAAGTTGTTAAGATACGTGCAGTTGATCGTTATATCGAAAGTTGTTTTTAGTTAGGTAGAAGTGTAAATTCAATGAAATTGCTCAAATTGTGCGAATTCGAAAAAATCACGTCGTCTGAAAAGCTTACCACGAGCCTGATTCTATGTAGATAATCGTACTTTTCTGTATTGCGTAGTTTCGTCCGTAGATGCCGGTGCTATCAGTGAATGAATTAACCAAGTATTCATACCTTTAAGCATGCTGACCACAGCTGACCAAACACTACCTGAACGCTCTGTCACTTGAAGGCACTAAACACATCCTTTTACATGGTAAAAAGTTCATTGAATTTGAGTAAATTCAATGAAAAGGATCGTGTCAGACTTTTTTAGCAGCATTTTTTTGTAAAAGTTATTAGTATTATATTTCTTTGTACATTCAACGAATCTTAAAAACTCAACATCATGATGAAGCTGAATGATAGCTCGCACTATCTGTTAATTTTCATGAGAAATTTCTGTCGTCTTCATATTTAAATCCTGCATCAAAGAAAACGCTTAATTTTCTTTCGGAAGGCCTGACCACAACTGACCACTTCGGAAAGTAAAATATATGTCAAAATAATCTATGGAACATGAAGATTCATATGGCATATTGTTTATTAAAATTGAACCAAGACTTTAACACGAAAATTTCATTTGAAAATGGGCCGGCGTTTTTGTGCAATTATTTTTGAAGCGGTGTGTATGATTACTTTACATGCTCTTATTGTCTTTATGAAAACATTAGATAAGTAGATACACGAGAAGACAATATGCCCTTTACTTTTTTGGAAGATTCTTAATGAAACATGGCTTCTTAGTTCTAGGTTATGTTATCATTTCATTACCGCATAATAAAAAGCATTTCCTATGGTTTTTTGTTTGTTTTGGTTTGGCCATGATGACAGATTTGTGTCTGTCGCAATTAACTTGTATTTGTGTCATCTTATCAATCATAAATTTGCCGACAATATCTGTAGGGAATCAATTAACAGTTTTAGGCACATGCATATTTGATCGTCCATAACGCAAGAAATGTAATAAGTTCTATAACGGAACAATGATAAATCACTCTAAGTCAGAGATACTCTGCCTAATTTTTGAAACCTCATTATGTTGAGCAGTAGATACATCAGCAAAACAATCAAGGAATGACAGTGAACATTCACGTTTTATCACTATATTCAATGAATGAGGAAATCAACAGGTATTGAAAGAATTTTCTATTATCAATTTGAAATAGGTTTTTAACTCATGATTCACCATAAATGGATAAACAGGTATGATAACGATTACGCATATAAGCCTATGGCTGTTGAAATCACAATCCATGCAACATGTAAATGATAGTCAAAGCTGAATCCAATTGTAGAAGGTGAATGGGCGTATTTGGCGAATGCATGAAAATCAGATGAGAACATTATGCAGAAAATGTGAATACAGCAATTCCTAGTTTTCTGTCTGTAGCATCTTTCCCTCTTGTGATGTATTTCAATTACAAAAATTACGTAGATCAGCTTGCTAACAACGATCGTGTACATCATCTAAATATATCGATTTTGTAAGAAAGTGAAGAAAATAGCCTTTTCTACCTTTTACCACCTCGGTATTCCGAAGCGAAGCTAACATGAATGACCTTATCAAATTTTTCAAAACTCAAATTGTCATAACAGAACTTTGATTATGCTTGTGTTCTATTTTGTCTATCATTTGTCACGCCCAAAGAAGCATCACCGATTGCAGCGTTTGCACTACTTTCGATCCACTCAGTGCCTACCATAGAATCCCTATTGAGGAATGTGAGAAACAATTTGCATCATTTGAAACAGATCATCAATTCTTCCAGTTTCGCAGAATGCCCATCGGAGTCACGAATGGTGTGGTTTGTTTTCAGTGAGTGATGAACGACATGATATTGAATGAAACTTGAAAGACGTGTTTATCCTTGTTGTTGACATAGCCATCTGTGGCAATATAACCAAATGGAACATGATAAAACTGTTTCTCGTCAATCATGACAAGAACAGTGGTTCAAAGAGTAATGCGACAGTGTGCTTGTTTATCTTATCAGCGAAGTTTCAACCAAGCCTGATCCTGAGAGAGTGTGTCCATTTCGTGATCTACCGATGCTTGTGGACCAAAAATCTCATTACCGTTCGTTGGGTCTCTTCTCCTATCAGGCTTCATGAATTCCAAGGTGTTCGGAGGAGATCCATCCGATGGTTATCAATGACACTTATTCAGTATCAAGAGAGGCACAGGATTCTTTTAAGAAAATCAAAGTCGATCTGGAAAATGCTGTGATAATGACTGTGAGCTATCAAATTCCTTTTGCAGCGAGTACGCAATTTCTGCCGCTCTTGACCACGCCTGAATAGTATCCCGTTCAGTACATATCTTTGATAAACCATTGACATAAACCATGCATGACTTTCATGACCCATACTTATATCATCTCTTTCCATTTTATATAATTGTCATGCCGACTTGAAACTCCTCCCTGGTGACTTCATTTCGAACTGTTGCAGTTAACAGCTGCTCTGAAAATTTATTTTTCCTATTTCACTCTTTGTAACATGAACTTGTCCAATAACTTGGCAATAAACTTTTTTGAATTTTGACCAAAGCGGTCAACCAGTCTCATTTTCTCGAGAACATCATCTCCGTCTGAGCAGCGGCATTCCTCCACAAAGAAAAGGCCTATGCAGTAGTCCAGTCCACTAAAAAATCGAATTATTACTTGCTTCAGAATCACTTTGCTCTTAAGG
The DNA here is from genome assembly GCA_907163375.1 of Prostheceraeus crozeri. Taxonomy (NCBI): domain Eukaryota; kingdom Metazoa; phylum Platyhelminthes; order Polycladida; family Euryleptidae; genus Prostheceraeus; species Prostheceraeus crozeri. The sequence goes on along the minus strand of CAJQUW010015234.1, from coordinate 17,084 downwards.
CGGATTAGAAGTCGGTAGCTTTCATGATGATTTCCAGACAGTCCTGTCGGCCTGGCGAGGAAAACACGGCGGAGGGCGCTCTTTCTCGCATTTGCTCTTCTATTGCCAATGACGATTATCTGCGTAAGTTGCATGAGCAATTATTGTGTCATCCTGAAGTTACTCGCATACTTCATTTTGTAAGAAGTCGCAACTTAGCTTACTCAGTCAAGATAATGCTGAAAATGTCATTATCAAAGTAGCGCAGCCCTTCGAGAGACAGAATTTGCATTTTAAAGGGATCTTTATATCAATTTCACGTAACAAATATTTTTTGGTTGCTGTTGACGTGCATAGCATATTCCCTTTTGCATCCTCTGTTTTTCAGTAACTACTACGGTTGCAATTCAATGATTACGGCAAATATTTAAGATTTTTGGAACACCAAAATACATACATTGTGATGGTGTTCTCACAACACATGGAATCGCATCAAACAAGACAACAGCCTTGTAATACCGAAGGTAGTTCGGAAGAAGAACGCTCTAATAGTGTCATTTAGAAGACCGTACAACTTGCTTTGAACTCGAGAAGCCTATCAATTAATTATTGGGAGCTAGTATTGCCGGATGATCCCCACTTCCGGAGAACATCATTGTCAATTTAGACATAATGTATTTGTCAAACATATTGCCGCCAACATAGGACTCATGCTTGTACACGGTATGATTCTCAGTGCACAGCATAGTATGTGCTACATGTGTTACTAGTATTTCATTACCTGTGTTATATAGCTTGGGCAATTTTAGACCTATACGTAATTTTGTATAAATGAGTCTGCATGCGGCAGTGCTACGATGAGAGCCGTTTTGAATGTGCTCTGTATGTTGCGAAGTAACGAAAACTATTTGGTCAGTCTGTAGTCTGTACATTGAATAATATGATATTTCTCCTGCGTATATGCATGCGTATCGGCATGCAAATATGTAATGTGTATTTTTGGTTGACTTGATTAACAAGCTAAAGTGAATGCATGCTACTGTACTTTTACTTTGCTATTCATGCTGTCACTTGCATGTAGCACCAACATTGTACAATGCATCATATGAAGGCATACGATTGATGCTTAGGTTGAAAACAAACAATGGCAGAGGAATTAAATGTTTATTTGGTGAAATTAGATCTAAATATGATTTATAATGGGGTTGCAAATAGAATCATTGAAAAAGCGAACCGCGGGCAATGAAGGAATACGTAAAGTATGTATTCATGAATTTCGGCGGAGAGCTTTAATGCGATGAAAAGTAATCTATGACAAAGTTTTGCTTATGACGAGGTTATAATGTAGGTTACTCGGAATTTACTCTGAAGTTTCATGTATAGGAATGCTTCTAGGAACATTGACAATGTTTTATGTGTTGGCATCTCAGGGGTAGCAAAGAGTATACTACCCCTGCTACCCGACTTCCGACGCCACTGCTCCATTTTCGTGTGAAATCTGTGCGGAGTCGCATAATGCATGTATATTTAATGCATAAAGCAACAGTCGTCTAGGATTGCAGTGTCAAATTTCGTCGCCTGGGGCCGCTTAAGCAGCACGAAGGTATGCCCTGTGTTCCCTTGAAGCAATTTGTTAGAAGAGATGCGATCGGGTTATAATCTCATTATTATTCAATAAAATTTTGTGATTCAAGAGAATATTTTGATCTTGACAATGGAGCAATCAAAGAACATGATGAAGTATATCACTGCCATGGATCTTCCTAAGGAAGTACGTGTCTGGTAAAACAACGGCATGTCTCCTGTTGAAACAACTGCGAGTCTCCTGCTCCATAGTTTTCTCTTAACTCGTCTGTCTTACAGTAGAAATTTAGAAATTTCACATGGAAATAGAATTTACATAGAAATTTCAAAATGGACAAACAGGATATAACCTTGGGAGAATGATCGCGATTTTAAAGGACGAATAACCGAATCACCACACTCGTGTATGACATGACTGGATTTGAAAATTCACTGCGAATAGGATGATATAAGCCGCTTCCAAAGACGCTCAGCAATTGAGAGTAAACAGAAGCTTTGTAGATGCATGTAGGTTACACAGTGAACGATACAGCGGCAGACACAATACCGTCTCGACTGAGCACTAGAATTAGTCACAACTGTCTATCTATGGCTAGAGAAGTACACGTATTACACTTAGCGTAGTTTTGTGTTATTGGTGGATAGATGGTCTAGAAAACTTTACCAGATACTCCAAAGCAGAAACAGCAATACTGATGTATATTTCATCAAGAAGGGAAAATAAGATTGACAACAAATTAAATCAAAACAAAATCGAACTCCACATAGTAATGGGCAAAAGACCGTTCCAGGCCACCATAAAATTCAAAAAAATAGTATCTTTAAAAACGACATAAATTCATGAATTTGAACCCTTTTTCAGGTTTTTAAGACCTAAATACATGAATTTAGTCCATTCAAAAAGTACCATTTTTGAAAAAATGGTACTTTTTAAAAACGACATAAATTCATGAATTTGAACCCTTTTTCAGGTTATGAAGACCTAAATTCACAAATTTGGGCGTTTTTAAAAATACCCAATTTTCAAATTTTTCAAAATCTCAAATTTGAGAATTACAATTTTTACCTTGAAAATCATGACCGTTCCAGGACACCGAAAAATCATAAAAGTTAAGAATCTCAAATTTGAGAATTTCAAATTCATGAATTTTATCCATCTTTCAGGTTTTTAAAATATATCATGTGACTAAAAATATTTCTTTAAAAATGGAAGAAACAAAAGTGGAAGGAACTTCAGAAATGGAAGGAACAAAAATGGAAGGAACTTCAGAAATGGAAGAAACAAAAGTGGAAGGAACCTCAAGAATATATCCTTCGTTATCTCAATTAAACTTTTACGGAGCAGCGTGTCTTCTTTCTTTCTTTCTCTCTCTCGTTCCTGTCTGTTACAGGAATATTGTATTCACAATGACATGCATTCTTTAAAACAATTGCTTGTCTTCAATGAGAATAATTCCCATATGCTTTTAATAGAATGACCTTGAACGCTAATGGAAAAATACACCAACTATCGAACCATGTCGACAGCTTTATCGACAAACTTTCTGACATCGGCGCGACAGTTGGTGTATTTTTCCATTCAAAGCAATGTCGCATGAATGATTGTTATGGAAACCCAAAATGAAGAGAAATGCTCATTCATTTCTCTTCTCTCTCATATGTCTATTGTGTTTAGATTGTATTTGTTCTTTTGTTCTCATAGTGTGAATGAGATTTCACAACTCGCATTATGCGCTATTGTCTGTGATTTCCTTCACCCCTATCAGCTGAAACAATTTTAGCAGCTGCTACACGCTAATTCTTTTGAGAAAGTTCTGAAATAGATTTTATTCCATTTAAAATGAGAAACATTAGAGACATTCTAAAAATATACGGCAAACAAAACCACATTAAATTTCGATTTAAATGAGTTTGCTAAGCAATTGGGAATAAAGAATTTTCACATATTGATGAGTAATGAATTACTATTGATAAAATATGTGCGAAACATTTACTCTACTAATGCAATGCAACAATGTAACGTTTAAATTTAGATTAAATTAAATCATTTCAAAATTGAATAAGTAGTAAAGAAAGACATCATTAGAGACCAGTTTTAAATCAATACCCCCCCCTTCTGACTAAGTAGTAAGGAAAGTCATCATTATAAAAATGTTTTAAATCAATACCCCTTCTGACTAAGTAGTAAAGAAAGACATCATTAGAGACCAGTTTTAAATCAATACCCCCCCCTCTGACTTCTAGGGGTCCCTTAAGAAATTTTTTTATTATAAAATGAGCAACATAAATGAGTTTTTGAAATTATATGGAACACAAACGACAACGAATTTCGACCTAAAGAAAATCGCTAATCGATTAGGAATAAAGAATTTTCACATATTGATGAGGGATGAATTACAATTCCTAAAAAATAGGCCATCAATAACTGTAAATTTCATAACAAATCTTCATACGTCAAATGAAAAAGGTGTACATTGGTCAGCAGGCGTTAAAAATCATCAGCAGAACTATTATTTTGATCGCCTGGAGGCTGAGAACTATTGGTTCGATTCATACGGTTTGCCCCCTACAAATGAAGTAAAAGAATTACTTGGAACGGGAACATACAATACATTTCAAATTCAAAAACCAGGCACTACCTATTGTGGACAATTATGTTTATACGTTTTGTACAAATTACAAAAAGGAGTACCATTTCTAGATATTATGTTAGAGTTAAACAATCTATAACTCAAGCGAAGCTAGCTAAAGCGCCACCTAAAGGTTAAAGCTCTGTTTTCTGTAATTCATTTTGATAAAAACGGCCTCTGATATCCTCATTATCTAAATCTTTAATTTCATAAGTAATCGGATAACTTTGATTTATTTTGCAAACTTCAAATATTTCTTTAGTCCAATAACCAACAAATCCTTTTTCAAATTTATTCTTATATTTAAATATTCTAACTCTATCTCCAATTTTAAATTTCGGCTTAAGTTTCTGCAAATTCGGATTACTCTCATTCAAATTATTATTCTCGAATATTTTCTTTCGTACTAGATCAGGGTCGTCAGAAGCATTCTTTGGAGTTTCTTCAATACCAGAATGAACTTTATTATTGTACTCTTCTACAACTCCTGGTAATATCTTCAACCATTTCTTATTTCTTTGCTCAGTAAATTTCTTGAATAATTTATTTTTTAACGTCCGATTGAATCTTTCTATCACTACGGCCTTCCCTGCATTTTCAGTTGAATAAACTGAGCCTTGGCGATGACTTTCGTCTGTTTCAAATAGTGGCTGAACGTTTCGGTTATAAAATTCCGACCCTTTATCAACAAACAATTTTTTTGGCTTTCTCTTACTTTCTTTAAAGATTTCTTCAAACGCATATTTAACTGATAGACCACTTTTATTTTTTAAAGGTTTTACCCAAGCGTATCGTGTATATAAATCTATAACGGTCAATGCGTATTTATAATCAGAATCATTCGGCATATGAATAAGATCAGCACTCCAAATATCATCTTTATTAAATACTTTTACTTTCAATAAATATTTAGGCCTTCTGTATTCTTTATGAATTTCAGACGCGTAGGTTCGAGCGTTGCTCTCAGAGTTATTAGTTCGAGCGTTGCTTTCAGGGTTATTAGTTCGAGCGTTGCTCTCAGACAGCTTAGCTGTCGTTTCATTTAAACCCTGACCGAATAATATTTTAGCTTGTAAAGCTTTCTTAACAAACATTCTTTCAATTTTTTCTCTAAATGTAGGATTTTGAATACTATCTAATTCTTGAATCATCTTCTTATCAGCTGCATGTCGAGAACTTAGATCATGATTTCGATAAGCTAAATCATGCCTGTAAGCTGCGGCATCTACTCTATTTATCGGTTCTTCACCTGGTTTCGGATTATTATTCTCATCTAGTCTTATATCTAATCGAGTTCCTGGACCGGTATATGAATGACCAGGAAGATGTTTTTCTTTCGAATATTTACTCCAAATAAATCCAGGAAAGTTTTCTAATGTTTTTTGTATGTCACCACCGTAGGTAGTAGCCAAACTTTGTTTGTCGTCGTTACCTTCATAAATTTTACAATTTAAGTTTTTATTTTTGTTTAATAGATAATTCAATAAATCTAAATTAGAAATTTTTAATTTAATTAAATTTTCGGAATTTTTAGAATTCATTTTAAAAGATAAAAAAAAATTTAAAAGATAAAATAAAATAATTGTTTTACCGAAAAGAACCAAAGGTTCTGAGGTTATTACCTTATCATACTAGGACTTAGATATATTCCAGAACCATCTTTAGTTTCTTTAATTTCAATTAAATCATCAACATTGTGGAGAATATTTTTAAGAACTCGTTTTCCTTCATCAACTAATTTTAGTTTACTAATAAAATTATCTACTATTCCTTCTCCCCTAGCAACTTTCTCTAACTCTCTATTATGACGTTTTTGTTCTTCTAATGCTGCTTCTCTGATTTATTTTTATTACTGCTTGGACAATACCAGCTGTCCCACCTGCAACACTTCCTGCTGCAGCTATGCCACTATTATTAGTGGAATTAATGGGAGAATCCCGCCATTCTTTTCTTCTTGTAATTGAATATTCTCTATCATTGGTTTACTTATGTAATACTTTTTTTTATTAATCGTAATAGTTTTAGGGGTATTTTTGTCAACAATATTACGTAATTTTAATTCAACAGTTTTATTATTAATATTACTTTTCGCTTGCGACATTTTTAATAAAAAAATTTTAAGTTATCAAAAATTTAAATCTATTCTAGTTATGAAAAAATTTCAAGTTACCAAAAAATTTTAAGTTACCAAAATTTTAATCTATTCTAGTTATGAAAAAATTTTAAGTTACTAAAAAATTTTAAGTTACCAAAAAATTTTAATCTATTCTAGTTATGAAAAATTTTAAGTTAAGAATTTTTAATCTATTCTAGTTATGAAAAAATTTTAATTAACTTATCAGAGCGAAGCTCCTCTGGCTTTAGCCTATCCTTACCATCTTTCCATTAAGAATTTCAATAGAATATTTTACATCTTCTAGCAATAAACCATAAGCCATCAATGAAGTTGTGGAATCTTTTTTTTCAATATTAATTGTTACATCACAGCCAGTCTTGATAATATCTTCAGATTGTGCACTTAAATCGAAACAGAAAACAGGATATAAATGTCTCCAATCTCCAGGAGTTAATTGTGCTTCAACTCCAAATTCTATACAAAGATTTCGATAAGAATCATATCCTTCCATAAATTGATTATTGGTATCATCGAATCTTAATGGATCAATTGGATATCGGGTTTGATTTAATTAAACTTGTAAACTTCGAATTGTATTAATATGAAAAATATTGTTGTTCTTATCAAAACTTAGAGAATTATTTCTTTGAAATGTTAGTAATAAATATCTTGGAGTATTCGCAGTTCTAGTAAAATGCCAGTTAAATCTTTGTTCGGAAAAAGTTACTGAACTAGCAGTACGCTTTAGAAGATTTACTGGAATTGGTTTGTTAGTATTTTTTTCATTATTTTTTTTTAAATTTTTTTTTTTTTTTCTTCTCTTCTTTTTTTTCTTTTATTCTTTTTTTTTTATTTTTTTTTTTCTTTTTTTTTTTTTCTCTATTATTTTTTCTCTTTTTTTTTTTTTTTTTTTATTTTTTATATAATATTATTTATTCTTATTTTATTTATTTTTTTTTTTTTTTGTTTTTTTTTTTTTTCTTATTTGTTCTTTTTTTTTTTATTCATCTTCTTGTTAATTCAATTAATTTTTATTTTTATTTATTTGTTTTAATTTTTTTTTTTTTTCTTTTTTTATTCTTTTCTTATTATTTATTTTTCATTTTTATTTACTTTCTTTATTTACTTATTCTCTTTTTTTTTAATTAATTAGTTTTTTCTATTATTCTATTACTACTTTTTTTTTTATTTTTTTTATTTTAAATTTTTTTTTTAATTTTTTTATTTATATTCATTAACATATTACCTTCATATAAAAATATAAAACATTAAATAAAATTACCATAAATAATCCTTAACTTAACCAGATATTAACAAAAAAATAACTAAAATTATATGAAAAAAAAAAAATATGTTACAAACATAAGAACCACTATACTAAAAAAACTTAAAAAATTAAACCAAAACATCAAAAATAACCCACCAAATATTAAAAAATATAACATAAAATTAAAACAAAAAAAAATATTTTATAATAAAAATAACCAATCCTCAAAAACTTTTATATCTAAAAAAAAATACAATAAACAACAAAAAAAATAACAATATAACTACTGTATAACACAACAATAAACAAAAAACAATTAAATAAAAAAAAAAAAAAAAAAAGACAAAACAAAATAACAAATGTAAAAACAAAAAAAAGATAAAAACAAATAATATAAAAACAATATAAAAATTAAAAAAAATTATAAAAAGATATAACACAATATAAAAAAACAAATAAATAAAAAAATAACATAAAAAAAAAACACTAAAAAAATACAATACAATATAAAAAAAATGAAAAAACCATTAATAAAAAAAATAACAAAACTGAAAAAAAAAAAAAAAAAAAAAAATAAAACAATAGACAAATATACAAAAAAATATAACATAACATAATAAATACACATAAACAAAATTAATTAAAAAAACAGTACTTAAACATCAAACCATAAACTAAAAACCATCCCAAAATAAAAAAAGAAAAAAACTCATAAAATAATACAGCACATAACAAATAAACCCAAAAAAAAACCAGGCCAAGTGGAAATGAAAACCGACAAAACTCTAATATGCCCATAGCAGTTTCAACCTCTACCCAAGATAATCAGCTTAAAACCCCCCCAGAACAAGTCATCACAATTATATTAATGCATTTTTCCCCTTCTTACCAAACAAGATACATTCATTATTGCTGTAACAATCCATATACATATAAATTATTAATTTGATATGCTAATTTATCAACACTAAATAATCCTACTATTAGAGACATGACCAATTAACTGTCTGTTACTTTTTTTGTTAAAATCCCCGTCCTTTCTTATCTGCATCATTATTTGTTTTATTTAAATGTTTTGCAATATTTTTCTACATCTTTCGCATTTGTCCTGCGGCCTCTGTTTCCCAGCGTCGAGTAAATCATCAACAATTATACCATCATTAGTAACAAGGAAACCAAGCCTTCGATTTCATACTTTTTTAATTATTTTCACCAATTGGTTACAAATCCTAAGCAATGTATCACATACACCTGGAGAATCACTTTATTGTTTCTATATTTTGAGTTCAACACAAAACGCATTTGTGTAAATAATCTGGAAAGAAAATTAATCTCTAGTGCAATATGTATCGTTATTTCTGGTAAAGGTGAAGTAAAAATTGGCATCACTTATACCAAAGAATATACACAGTGTAAAAATGAATCAGGTAGATAAATTAACTCTGCTGATTATCACACTTCAAAAATTAAATCACCTCCAGTATTTACTCTACTGGAAATCCGGGATTCATAGCACTTCTTATATAGTCATTCTTTTTTTGATTATAACATGACGAACGGAGATCTCTAATCCTAAATTTATTTTCGAAAGCGAAGAAATTTTTATAAAAAAAAATTTGGACTTTTTGTTTTTTCCTCACAACCCCCAAGGAAAAAAATTTACTAAAATAATTTGCCAAAAAAATTTTACTAAAAACATTTACTAAAAAATATATTTTAGAATTTTGCTAGACCAGCTCCGCTACACATTGCAGGTAAACCGAAGTTGCTACTCACATGCCATTTCCTCTTATTTCTTCAATTTGTTTTTTTATTATTTTATTTCATTATGTTTTACTATAACGGAGCTCCGCTCCTCAAGAGTTTTTTCCCCAACAGCTATGTATATAGCAATTTTGGTTTATTTTGTTTCCTCCTGAAATTTTTTAAATTTTCTAGTTCTTCAGAATCATTCTAAAGTTTTACGAATAGCTTCAGTTTGTTTAATTCGTTTTTGAGACTTGAAAAAAACAAGCATTTGATATTGCACTAGCTGTACTACCTATACATCTGCTCCTTTTGCAAGCCAGAAGTAATCAAATCTTCTTATTTTAATTAAGTTAACGATCTTCCAATACCAGAAAAGATGCCAGCACCCTTCTTTTTGGACGGCCCCAGCGGTGCCTAGTGAACTTTTTGTGTTCCGACAGTTTCACAACTATCATATGGTACACAGGTTTCTGAGATGTTCATGAGCTTATTTTAATATTTTGATGCAAAATGTTTAAGATTGAGTTTTATAAATTATAGGATTTTTAGGATTAAATTTGACTTTTGGAAAAAATAACTACGTTCGGCTAAAGCCTCGAGGAGCTTCGCTCCGATTAAGATAACGTTGTGATGGACATAACAACTTCGAGATAACTTTATTAATTGCCTGTTGCACATTTATCTATTGCGTCAAGAGCCGTGTGATTACATTAATTTCTTTCTAATAACTTGCATTTTCACACTATTCATCTTCAACGCCGTTTAAAGTTCATTAACTTAAATTTAAGAACATCTATTTTCTTTTAAAACAGCATCTAACTGTTCCTTATTTTCTTAGAGTTTTCTTGTAAATTTTTCTTTAATTTCATTTTCTAAATTGATTATAAGAGTTTCATTTTATCAACTTTTTCATTAAGGAGTTTACTTCATTATTATACTATCTCTTTTCATTTGTTGAGTATTTTTTAGAACATAATTCATCAACACTTTTTTGGAATGTAGTTTGTAACTGCCTTTAAATTTTTTTTAATTTTCTATCTTTCAGTTTTTTTCTATTTCATCTTCTAATTGTTCTTTTTAACATTTTTATCTGAATGTTTATTTATTAATGACTGCAGATTTAAATTTATTAGAAAGTAATATTAAAATTTTTGATTGTTCAGAATCTTTTTAAAAAAGTTTTGCTATATCAGCTTTTAGCTCTCTATCCTTTTTAATCAATTTTTAATAAATTTTTTCCGTTAATGATTTGTCATTAAGTTTTAAGCAACTTTAATTTCTTTTTTTCAAAAAAAAAACGAAAAATAACCATAAAAAAAAAGAAAATTCATCAGTGAACCAAAACATCGTTTATAATATTTTTTTCCTTTAAATCATGATTTGTGTATCAACATATTGTATATTTGTTAAAACTCAGTCTTTTGTTGCGGAATAATAGAAAAGATGCAATGGTCAGATAAAACGTCTCCAGTTTTCATGATATAATTTCTATCTCTATTTCTTATTCACGATTATTCGGGATATATGCACAACTCCCACCAACATTTGTAACATCATTTTTAAAACAATAAAAAAATAAAATTTTTCTAATAACAATAAAAAAAATAAAATTTTTCTTATAAAAATAAAAAATTAAAAATTATCTAATAAAAATAAAAAAATAAAATTTTTTCTAATAAAAATAAAAAAATGGAAAATCCAAATTTAAAAAAATTATATTCGCCCGCATCATCCTGTTCTTCTTATTCGACGAGATCAACGGGATTTGAAAATAAATGTTTTGATAATAAATAATAATAATCCATGTATAGATGTTCATATTTTATTTCAATTACAAGCCGAAATATTTAGAAACAGAGACAAAAGTTTATCCTTCTATAAAAATAATTATTGTTTATTTCCGGGGGAACCATGTTATTAAATATATGGAGATTGTAAGTAAATATAATTATGTAGCATATGTTTGAATTTAATAAAGAAAATATGGTTTATAATTAGGTCCATACTACTGTTAAGTGGATTTATTGAGCAGTGTTACAATTAGTAATACTGCTTGGATAGAAACATAAAATTATTAATTAATCAATATAAAGAATTAGTTAAAAAATTAAAACTTTTTCGAAAGAAAAAATTAATTATTTGTTGACGAGCAAAATCAATATAACATTCACAAGAGAGTAAAAAACAAAATAAGATTATCATGTCAAGTTTATTATCGAGGACAACAATTTCATAAACAGAAACATTAGAAATGCCCCAAAGATCTGATGATATACGTATATAGTGATTATAAATTCCCAACGTTAAATATTAATTAATAAAAGCATAATAAAATGGTTTTAAGCTCAACAAGAGAAATTTTATATGTGGTCTACAAACCTTATACTATTAACAATGACCATAAGCATATTCCATAATAAACGAACTGAAGGTTCTAGGGCTTTGCCCGATCTTAGAGAATCTTATAGAATAATGATGATTCTGTAACATCTGAAAAAGGTGTAAATGGTAAAAAAGATTATAAAAATATTATTAATTAATAAAAAATTTATCAAATTCCATTTTCTACAATTGAAAATAATAATGAATGGCATAGTTGAAGATTACTGTTTGAACAACTATGTGGTCGGGTCTACAAAATTTAAATAGGATTTACAATCAATCAATTTAAAATTTTATCATCTTAACAAAACTAAAATGATTCAGATTATGTGTGGTGTTATTAAATTTTACAAAAGAGATCAAGAGACCAATAATATTTCTCCAATTATGTTATTAACAGGAAAAATAAAAGGATGTAATTTAGAATTAGATATCCAATAAGCAAGAATGGTAACCTATCATGGAATGGCATCCTATACCAAAAAGTGTAATTTATGATGATGAAGAAACAATTTATGATGAGGATGAAGAAAACAATTGATGATGAGAAGATGATGAATCAATAGTTAGTGAACAAAAATATAAATAATCTTTTGATAAAACATTATATGAAGAAACTTAATAAGTAAAAACTTAATATGATAAAACTTAATGTGATTAAACCTTAATGTGATGAAGAAAAAATAACTAAAGAACGTGAAATATATATCATAATATAAAAAAACACTCAAGTCCCTTGATATTAGAATGTTTATATATCTAAAATTAAACACAAATTTTTTCTTCAATTTTCTCTAAAAAAATAAAAAAAATGGAAAATACCAAAGTTTTATTGTGTCTTATTTAAAAAAAAAGTTGCAAACAAAAGAAGTTACAAATCTCATTTAAATAGTAAATATGCATTTACAAAAATGTAAGAACGAGTTGATGAATGAAATATATTAAAATTAAATAGTTATAAAAAACTATCTAGAAACATTGCCTACCTGATATAAAAAGTTAAAAAAATGTTTGATATTATTCACCATTCGGAATATAAAAAAGTTTTAATAGTGAAGATAGACCATACAAACCGAAGGTTCAGGGCATTCGCCCGTACCAGATGGAAGATATTTATTTAGCGATACTGGATGAATTTAACGAAATAAATGAAATTGATGAAGCCGTACGAACCGAAGGTTCTAGGCTTCGCCCGAAACCGATATAAAATATTAATTTAATGAATCGGTTGAATATAAAGAAACCGAATAAAACTTTCTGATATACTAACCAACTTTTATAATATATGTTAAGAATCTTTCAATGTAATATGAATTTAGAAGTACTTTAACAAAAAATGGACCTGAGGAATTCCTGAAGAAATAATCCCAGGACATTTACAAATTCAACAAGAACTTCATAATGTAAAATGATATACAACCCAATTTGAATCGATGATACTTATAATTAGAAAATTGTATAATTGAAGCCCTCAGAATACGTGAATCTGGTTGGAGATTGTTAAAATACTATCTAAGAAAATAGTAATTGATAAATATAAAAATAATACTGTGGTAGTTATGTTTCTTTACCTTTCAGTTCACCACAAATAATCAACATAAAAAAGAAGATGAGTATTGTTTTCTGTGAGTATTATAGTCACATTTACATCCCGCAGAATATCATAAAGAAAGACTAAGTCTTATAATAAAAAAGAATACTAAAGGAATTTGAAATTCGGATGAGTTTAAAATGAATTCCCTATGATTATAATAGGTTTTATAAAGTTTTCATAAAAAAAAAAAAATTTAATAGAAGTAAATGTTTTTGAACTTAAATGTGCATTATGTTTCTATTGTAAAATTACTCCACTATAACTCAGATTCAAAAAATTTTATTTGAATAATAAAAATTATATGTCAATCAGAAATAGTAATATAATGATAGAGAAATTACATGCATCATAATATTTTTACCAAGGAACTATAATATTACTGAAAAATTTGAACTAGTTAAAACACTATCACCAAAACTGATTAATCAAAATAATTAAAAGGACGTACTAGATGAAATAACTTACAAATATTCATCTTTATCTTCAGAATATCAACAAAAATAGAAATTTTAAATAAAAGTTAACAAAAATGTACAATAGATTTCCCCAACAACAAACAAAAATGTACTACAAGAAAAATCACCATAAATATCAAAAATGAGATAGAAACAATTCAAAATTAAATGAAGAAAATAATAAGAATTACAAAATGGAAGAAAATAAAGAATCGCTAAAGCCAGAGGAGCATCGCTCCGATTAAATGAATGTTAAAAAAATGTCTACAACAATATAAAGAAACAATATGATAAAGAAAATATTTTAACATCAACAAATATTAAATCAAAAATTATCATCGAAATACATTAAATATTACAAAAAGAAATTAATGAACACATGAAATCTATCAAGATAAATTTGAAAACTAGAACAGGATCAAAACAACCAGCACAATCGAATATATTATATTATCAGGTCATTTAATTGTGTAAAGATGTTTCTATAATTTACAAAAACTTCAGATAATAAAAATTTTTCCTGTCTACAATGTATGACAAGTTTTAGAACTTTAGAAGAAATTGAATAGACAATTTGGAGAATTGCCAACAAAAGAAGCAGTTCAAATACTTTTTCCAAAAGATGATTATTTTTTAGATATATAAATGGTATTTTTCAAAATAAAGTACCCTTTACTAATTAAATGTGATTTTGAAGCATAAAATGTATATGACACAAAATCGAACGGAAAGTTCCAGGGCTTCAACCCGATTCAGAAAATTTATAATTCTGAAAAAAGTGCACCTGGAAAAAGTTCAGCTGAACAAAGTAAAGCAAAATATTTATATTGAAACAAAAACCATTATGTGGGGAATGTCCATTCATTCAAATTATCCAGAATTATTTTAAATCAGGAATATTTTCAATACTATGGTGAAGATAGTACAGAAATGTTTACAAAGAAAGTAAAGAATTACAGGACGTTTTTCCACCTTTGCTTGAAACAAATATTACATGATGCCATTAACAGAAAAAAGAAAAATTAAAATTTATTAATGAAACAAAATGTTATTACTGTGGAAGAGACTTTACAAAAAATTATAAAAATAGCACAGTAAGATATCTTTACAAGCGAAGCGACGGATCTGCCGTCAGGTAAAAGATCATGATCAACTAAATGGATTAAATAGAGGTGTAAGCACATAATTCTGTAATCCTTAATGCTAATAAATTTTAAATATAACTTGTTCCTCTATATTTCTACAATGGTTCTAAATATGATTTCCATCTAGAAGGAAAGATTTATTTCCATCTGAAAAATACAACAACAACAAATAAATGTACTATGAAAAACTGAAGAAGCAATATTTTTCATGCAATAGGTTGCATTAGAATTTTAGATGCATTTAGATTTTTACTCCATATTCATTAGAAGTATGGAAAACTATGAAATCTGAACAATGTAAAAATTAAAAAAATATAATTTTTAAACCCTTTAAAGGAATATTTCCGTATAAGTATATAACTGGAAGATTTAATTCTGTGAATAAAATTATTAAGAAGAACAACTATCCTCCAATAAAAAAATTTAAATCAACATTAAAACAATCAAAATAGCTGACGAAGACTATGCAGAAGCTGAAAAAAATTGGAGAGAGTTAAATTGTAAAACAATGTATGATTATTCAAAGAAATATCTACAGATAGATGTATTAATACAGCTGATCTTTTAAAACATCGTGATCTGTGTTTAAATATTACGTATAGATCCATGTTATTGTTATTCTACACCAGTTAACATGGGCTAGCAGGAATTGAAACATACTGGTGTTCAAGCCGATGGCTCTAGGACAAAGTCCGTTAAACTTAAACATTATAAAGAAAATACATATGATAAATTATTATTTTTTGAATCTGAAATTAGAGGTGGAGTTTCATCAGTTTTAGGTAATAGATAATGTAAAATTTATAATAATAAAAGTAAATCCCACAAGAATACTTAATAATGAAACCTTTATCTCCAAGAGAAAAAGAAAAAATATAAGAAATTTTTCTAACGAAACGAGAAGGAGTATAACGTGAAAAAGCAATGATTGAATTCATGAGAGAAAACTATTTGTTTATATTATATTTTAATAGCTTGATATTCTTCTGCATGATACAAGATTTACCAACAGGTGAAAATGTCATGGTGTAATAATCTAGAATATCAAGAACATATGATGGTGAAAATAATTTTGGTTATGAATATGAAGTTGAAATTAGTAAAACCCCGATGAAATAAAAGTAAAACACAATATTTTTTCCTTTCCTGTCCGATAACAAAATTCCTAATATAGAAGATTTTTTCAATTATCAAAATCTTTAATTCAGAAAAAATGACAGACCAACAAAAAAACTTATGTTAACACAAGGAAATAACGGAAAGTATTTTTGATTGAAGGAAGAATCTAGATGTATTTAGATCATAGGAATGATTCACACCAAAATACATCGAAAACTATTTTTATCAAAAAACATAGGTGGTTAAAAAATTATATGAGTATCAATATTGCAAAACGTAAAATAGCTAAAAGAAATAAAGATGATTTTGGAAACGTGTTCTTCAGAATTAAATGAATATGCATTTATATGGTAAGACTTTAGAAAATGTTGCGTAATAGACAATATATTGAATAGTTTATTTAAAAATCATAGGTTTCAAAATATAACAAGGAAACCTACATATAACAAGAACTACTAGATTAGTGATGGAACTATGTGCTGTACATTTACGTCGATTTAGCGTAAAACATGATAATGTTTAATTTATTGGTTTCACTATATTAGAATTTAGCTAAACTATTTATGTATAGATTTATATAAGATTATTTTACACCTGCTTATGGCAAAACTATCAAATTACACTTTACAGATACCGATTCTGTTTTCTTAGAATTAACAAAACAGTTATAAATTCTACACTTGATAAGAAAAAATAAATAAAAGATATCATTCATCCTTCTTATTTATTTAAAGTAAAAGATGAATTAGAAGGAAATGAAGATTTCATAACATAAGCTATATTTTTAAAATCTAAATGTTACTGTTATGATACAACTAATAATATTAAAACACATAAAACATTAAAAGGAATTTCAAAGGCATCATGGCTAATCAATAACATTTCAAGATTATAAGAAATGTATTATTTAATAATGAAATAAAAACAGCATGTACATTAATAGACAATTAAACAAAAAAACAAAACAAGTATTTACAAGAAGAACATAAATTAGCATTAGATCCATTGATGATAAAAGAAAAATTTTACCTTGTATGTCACACACACACGGGGGGGGGGGGGGG